>VXBX01004943.1:642432-653599 GCA_013400415.1 Scytalopus superciliaris
GGGGGGGTTGTTTGTTTGTGTTTTTGGTGTTTTTTTGTTTGTTTGTTTGGGTTTTTTGTGTTTTTGGTTTTCTTTTTTATTTCTTTTTTTTTTTTCCTAGCAGCTGTGTTGTACGAGCATGCCCTTAGAGGAGTTGATATAACAGAAAGGGGGTGACAGGAGATACAGCTATGTTTCCTCAAGCCCACATTATCTTGTCATAGTAGAGGAGATAACCAGACACCAGAATGATGGGGATTCATGTAATAGGTCTAAAAAGAAAAACCCACAGTAAACCTCATCTTTGGATTGCTATGAGACAGAGCAGTTGGACTTGCTATGGAAGAGGAAGAAATCTAACAAAAAAAAAAAAAGAAAAAAAAAAGAAAATAAATAGCAGAAGAAAGCTAAGTAAAATGTCGCTCTTGAGTTGGACATTGTATTTAAGTTCAGAATGCTAATCAGGCCTTTCAAATACATAAATACAATAACACTTGGAATATATCTATAATCTAATAAATATATCAATAATCTAATGAAATAAGCTAGTATAATTTTTAGAAATATAATTCAACTATAGAAAACATACCTGTGTGGTTGTTTTAAGACAGTTGTGTGCACATCACTGTGCTGCTCTAGGGTATATTTGAAATTTTCACCCAAAGAAAGTCTCATGAAGAAAAAAAGTGGAGAAAAATGCACTCTTGTTAAATGATTTGTTGAGTCTAAACTAAAAATATTCTTCCATTGTAAAAAAAAGTCACTGATCACAGTATTAGAAGACACTGTTAAGGTGTTTACAGTTCAGAGAAGAGAGAAGGCAATACAAAGGCAAGAATAACATACTGAAGAGCAAAGGTTAGGAACCTGGATGAGAAAAGTGCCATGACAACTTGTAGGTGGAATTACAGGTGCTTTGTGTTTTCTACTAACTAATTAATAATCTGGTGTAAATGGGGCATGAACAGAATCACTATAAGAAATAACTTGACAAAAATTAGACAACATATCAAATGGAAAATATCTTGGTGTCTTTAATACTTTCAAATGGTACGTTCAGCTCCAACAAAGTTACTGGCCTGGTTCCATTACCCATTTTTTCTTTTATGTGTTGCAGAGAAAGGAATGATAAATAATTCAGGCCAAGGAAAAAGTATAAACGCCACAGGGTTAGAATACTTACCAGTGGGGGAACTGTTTAAACTACCTGTGAAACAAAGGCAGTCAGCAGGGCAAAGCATTTTGCCGTGTCAGGAAAGGCTGTGTAGGCAAGTGGTAGTTTTATCTTCTTTTTAGGTATTTAACAGTTGGAAGCCCCAGTAATACTCATGGATTGGCTTGCACTGAGAAGAGTCAAAGGAGTTCAAACAAGCCATTTTACTTGCTGACTAGTTTACCTTAGCTGTTTATTTTCCCCCACACATTAAAGAAATGGTGGCATAAGGAAAAGAAATTTTCATAAGGTATTATGTATGTGAGATGACTTAGTGCAGGTGCAACACAACTGTGGTCTTCCTGTTACATCTGTATTATGTTAACTGTCCAGGGATGTAAATCAACAGAAAATTAATCTCTTTTCAGTTGATTAGCTTATACTGCTTTGGCTCTGCAAGGTAGCTTTTGTTTTAAAACCAAGAGCTTGCTATTCAAGGATCAGAAAAAAAGATAAACTTGATGATTTATAATTAAATCTGAAGTAAATGTGGCCATGCAACCATGCACCATTCACACCCTGAAAGAAGAGTTGGATCCCGTGTAGGCCTATGCAGAGGACTCTCGCCTATAATGGATTTAATGGATTAAATGGAGTGAAGCCTATGGTTTCTTTCATTGTCCAGTATTGTCAGTAGCTTGACAACTAGTAGATTGTTGTTTTTTTCTTTTTTTTTCTTTTTTTCCTCTAGAGAACATGATAGCAACTTCAGAAAACCTTGCTACTGGGCCAAAAATTTTCCTAGTTTAGTGTTTAAGCTGAGGAGAAGAAGTAAGAATGGCATACAGTGATACACTCCCTTCCTACATCATCAAACACAGAGCAATCTATAGCTTAAGATTTATCAAGCCAGAGACTATCTCAGCATAATCTGTTTGTAATACCCTTGATGACCCTTCTATGAATTTGTCAAATAATTTCAGAACTAGTTTTTTTGCCCAGTTTGTAGCAATGAGTTCCCACAGTTAAGTTAGAGAATAAAGTACCTTCAAAGCTGCACGTGAGTCTTAAAAAATGGTTATGCACCTCTTTTTTTTTCACTGTAAGAAACAGCAAGTCATTCCATATCAGTCTGTTTCATGTCACTTGTCATTTAATAAACATCTAGCACGTGTTCCTTCAATCATCATTCTTTCATGTTGAGTATTACAGACTTATTTAATGTCTTTACATGTGGAAGTTGTCCTAGGCCTTCAATAACTTCCATTTGGCCTTTTCTATGCCTTGTCTTCTAGCCCATCCAGCAGGAAATAGGAAGACCAGATTACATCTTTTATTTTAGATGAGAGAATATTATGAGTTTATACAGTAGCACAATGCTACTTTGTATGCTTTCTTTTATATTTTTTCCTAATAATCACTGATATCTTATCTAGCTTTTTTGTCTGAATTGAGGTGATGTGGCCATGAAATTCCCAACAGAATTATTATTCCTGTCTGATTTAGAGTCCATAAGTGATTCCCCCACCCCAAGTACACTGCTTTGTATGTATCAGCTTTGAATTTATGTGCTGTTTTATTTCTTAATTCTTCAACATCTTAAAGGAAAAAAGAAAAGCTGGAAGTGACTATTCACAAAATATCAACAGTTATCTAACACAGCAGATAAAAGTATTGTTGCTCTAATGGGAACCATAGTTAAAAACCATGTTTTCTTCCTGGCTTTCTAGGCAGACATATGACTTAGTGATTGTGTTGCAGAAAATGGTTTAGCCTCAAAAGGAGGGATGTAGCAGCACTTCTGAGAATCTCTGAACCTGTAGATTAAGGTGCTGTCCCGGGAAATGGGAAGTCTGCTCAAATTCTTGCTACTCTTCAGTCAGACAAGAGGAAGGGATGTGGAATGTCCTTATTCTGAGAGATTGAATAAGTCACTTCTCTATAATCCTGAACTATGTTCTGAATGCCTCTTATTATTAGCTAGGCTGAAAAATCAAAACATGTCATTTTGGAAATGCTTTTTCTTGCAGCTAACTGCTGAATTTGGATGATTTTTTTTTTAGTCTTTTTTTATCTTAACCCTCTCATCTTTATTTGAGTATTTTATTACACACAACCCTTCCTCCCCAATAAAAAAAAAATTATATATATCTCCAGCCTCATCCTGTCTAGCCAATTTCATTCCAAAGGAGAAAGAAAATTTTTGTTTTTCATGTTTTTTTTTTTAAATGTGGAGTTATTCTGTTTCCAATTTCTAAGCCTCTGCATTTGGGAAGGTATAAAATATGTATGTTTAAGATTGTTTGGGGTACCTCTATATTCTTGACTGTAACCAAAGTTAACTATAAAATAGGTTTCCTGTACTTTTGTGGCCCTGAGAAAGGGATTATCTGAACACTGGAAAAAATCCAGAATTACCTTTGTGCTCAGGGTTGCCTAGCCCCTGAATTTTCACTGGCTGAATGTGGGTACTAAGCAGAAGGATTTGAACCCTGAGAACATGCTTCAGAAGTTGGGAAAATAGGCTGTGCCAAGTGGGGAGAGCTTAGAGATACAAATCTCACTGATCACTGACTTCTCAGTTCAGTGGCAAAATGGTTTAACTTCTCAAAGTAAAACTCAAGTGAATTTTTGGGAAGGAAAAACTATTTTTAATTAAAAAGGGAAGGGTTAGGGGATAGTTTTTTTCTTAAATGTCAAAATGCTGTCTTGTGACTTCTAATGCTTGGAAAAAAGTTATTTGCACTTTTTCTGAATGTTTCTGTAAGCCCAGCTTGCCTTTCCCATTACAGGATTGAGAGGAGGGTGAATGGCAAGCTGAGGCTTTCCTGAAAGAGGCTAGATAATTATTTCTATAATAGTGTTAATAGTATTCAGTGGGGCAGCTTCATCAGTCCTTTGAGTTGACAAAACTGCTTTTTTGTACCCCAAACCCACATTTATCAGAAGCAAGTCCATGAGAGACATTTCCTGGCGCTTGCAGTTACTTAAAACCAGACAAACAAACAAAACAAATTCTTCAAAGAACACACATCAAAAGTTTGAGGCAGGACTTTGGATCTGGCAGAAAGAGTCCTGACGTTCCTAGTTTTCATGAAAAGCAGTATTTAAAATTCCCCAAGAAGTGCTTCTAGCTTTGTATACTGGTGCCAACAGAGCTTGCTGGTAATATTACACAACTATTTTTCCCCATTATTTGCTTTTGTTACCAATTCTTATATAAGATGTAAGTGCTCCTGTAAGGTACTGCTACTGTTTGTTTAATTGGCAGTATGGTGACATCTGATTTATTTTTGTCTCTAGGTCTATTGTAATGTGCTGTAAGGTGCTTGGTTCAACATGCAGAACCAACAAAAACCCAGTCTTCAACAAAATGCCTGTTATTCACAGGCCATCCAAATTTAATTAACAACATAATTTACTTATGTAATCTTTGAAGGTAGCAATATTCATAATGGTGTATATTATTATAACCTATATTATTAGCAGTTGGTCTTGTATTTGGACATGAATGCTGTACCATGCAATTTCTACTCTAATAATTTCTTCTCATTGTTTTGTAGAGTTGTTGATTTTGCTTTCCTTTCTTGTGTGAATACAACAAGCCTGGTTACTGAACTTTCAGTGTGCTAGCTCAGCCTGAATAGGTGTTCATTAATATAATATTCAGGAATTAAAATATGCAGCAGTAGAATAAGAAGCTCTGTGTTCTCAGGTTTACTCATCAGAAAATAAGATAATGTAGAGTGGTTAAAATAAGGTAGCAGAAAAATATTTTTTTTACTATTATGAAAGCATAGTTTATTTCAGATACTAAAACTGTGATGAGGTCAGAATCAGCTCAGTTGCCTGAATTAGGGCAGCCCATATGAATTATCAGTTATCTTGAGCCATTTGATATCCTTGTCTTCAGTTTAGCCATTCAATATCAATCCACCTGAATTTAAATAGAGAGATTACTAGAATACGGGAGCACAACAAGCAGTAATTACAACTGTTCAAAGTGAGGATTCAACTAAATCAGGATTTTTAAGCAGTGGCTGGAGAAGGACTTCCCAAGAGGAGGAAGAGCTTCGTAAGCACATACGACATTTTCCCTGATGCCCTCTCAGCATCTGTTTCCTTTCATCAGTGTTGCTGAGCCTGGTGGTTCTCTGACTAGTAAGTGGTACACAATCATGTTGTTCACTTATTCTGATGGAGCATTTCTACAAACTCGAGTGTAAGAGCTTCTGCCTCTCAGATGAGTGGTGTAGTTATAGTATGCAACCTGTATCTGAAGGTATGGCTGACTTTTAATTTCTAGTGTGTGAACACTGAATATTGTGGGTTAATTGTGCTGTAGATCTAGAGGCACTTGAGCTGGCTTTTACTGATTGTCCAGTGATTGAATGAGTCTGTTTCTTGTGAGACCAAAAGGACAGTCACTGACTTCCTAGTCAGATTTTTCCTGACTAATCATGTACATATTACTACATAACAGTAAATGTTTGCGTCAGTAGAAATAAGATGGAAAATTTAGATTCTTACTGTACTCAGAGAGTTTCTATTTCAAAGTAATATTGATAGTTTGAATCTTTCTTGCAACAAATCAAAGATAACAGGATATTATCAACTAAAAAAATAATAAAATCACAAAACTTCAGAAAATTCTTATTAGTATGCAAGAAGTGGTGGAGATTTCTGTTCCGATTTCTTTTTGTAGAAAATTCTTCCAGGCTTTTCATTACAGTCATGATCCGTTTCGCAATGAGATGGTGGGCAGCTGCTCTGTTACCTTCATTTCATAGGTGTGTTTTAAGATCTGTCCAGGTGCTGTTTCAAGGATGTTTGTTCCTTTTGACTACCTCTATCCACCAGCCCTTTGTGAGGATGGCTTTCATGGTAAAGCTAAACAGATGCAGTAACCAGCACCTGCTTAAAATGCAGTCTTAATCCTTGCCCTCCCTTTTCCTCTTTCTCAAGAACGTGGATTTGTGCTTTTGCTTTTGTGTTGACACTGGCTCTTGTCTGAAGCCACTGGTAGTTGCTGCAGGGACCTGGGAAAGCAGGTACATGCCTGCAAGATTAGTTTTAAACCTAAACTGCCTTGGTTGTAGTGTAGTTGAGTGACACTGCAAGCAATACTGATGGTGGGAAGTGGAGGAGTAGGGTTGCCCTTTGAGGTGGGTGTTAGATGGTGTGTATTTCACATCTGTGATGTAAAAGTGTGGTGTAAAAATTAACCAAGTGGGTTACTGTTTTGGTTTCTGTTGGTTCATTGCATAGATCGAGGGAAGTGTCTCAGTACCTCCTAAAATTAGCCCTCTTCTCTGTCATTCCAGTGGGCTGCCTTCTGGCATTTTTGGCAAGAAATATTTGGGCATGCTGTAATAAGAAATGTGAAGACGTTGCTGGTAGGAACATCTAAATGTATCTTAGAAAAGATTATGAATAGAAATAGATGTATTTGAGCAAGAAAATGCCCCTCAAAAATAAGTTTGCTCAGAAGTGATGGATTCTGTCATTTTCCCTCATAGATTTGAATCTCTCTAGATAATCATTAACATTTAACCCTTATACTAAATTGTATCAGTTTTCCTTTAATGAGATAGTATTCAAGTGCTGACAGAAAACTTAACATCAGTGAAATGAGGATACCTGAAGAAGAACTTTGGAAAATGCCTTGCAAGTCTGAAGGGGAAGGTTTTTCGTTCATCTCTGCCCCTGTGCATTTGTAAAGGTCTTAGCCTTGATAATAAGTGTGTGAGCTGCTTTCCTTCCTTCTTTCTCCCATCTTTGTGCATTGATGGCTTAGCCCATGGTTTGGATTAATGAGTATAGTAAAATCAATCTTTTAAGTATGTAGTTTCCTTCATTTGATGGATCAAATAACCACCCAGAGACACAGAAACAGCAACTGGAGCTGCCTTGGTGGGCCCCAGGGTGCTGCTGGGCAGCTTAAATTGAGGGAAAACAGTGCAAAGTGGTGTGGGGTAGGAGCAGCCTCAAGCAAGCGCTCTGGCACGTAGCACTGTAGGCCTGCAGGCAGCTTAAAGGCCATGACCATTGTACTTAAACATGTGCACAAGTACTACATGGCAGTGAGCAGTTCTTGGAATGATAATGTTTCTCAGGTGCCAGGTGACCAGGTGTATTTAAGAGAATAGGGAAGGCTGGAAAGGTCAGTTGTACGTGACTCACCTCTTACATGCTTGAAGGTTCTGTAATTTCTATTGAACAAAACTGTAGACTCTTGGAAACCAAAGCCATGCCAGCTATTCCTCTCATCTGAAGGTGCTTCATATTTCAGGATGCTTCTGATACAGTGATGTGTACAGCTCACTGCATTTATGGAGCATGATACACTGTCCCAACAGCACATGACACATTTTTCTCTGTCATTTAAAAGGCATGCAGGAAAGCTGGTGATAAAAATTTGTGTTAGTTCTGTCTGGTTATAATGTGACTTCTGAAATCAGGCATACAGAAGAGTTCCATGACAGGCAGGAGTGCTATCTGGGAGAATTTATTTTAGCTTTCAAGTTTTATAGATAGGTAGAGCTTGTGAGGTGTAAATATGTGTTAGCTGGGGTTTTTTTTGTTTTGTTTGTTTGTTTGTTTTTAAATATTTATTTATGTATTTTCCTTCACTGAATTCTACTGAAATGCTTTAGTTTTGTTTCAGTGTTTGAATTTCCTTGAGTTTGATTATAAATATGTCACTGTAACATTTGTCCATCAGAAAGTTTCTGTGCTTGGTTTGTTTAGTCAGTAAAGTGAATGTGAGCATGAATATAGCATCAACAGATAGAACAACAATGCAAAAATTTTCACAATCTCAGTTTACTGGACCAGTTCAGACTCAGAATTAAAGAAAAATAATCCCATTACACATTACATAGCTACATAAAAGAAAATCCTGGCGTCTCTAAGATAGTATTTTGTCATTTCAGACACTCTTTCTGTAATCTCTAGTTTTATTC
This sequence comes from Scytalopus superciliaris, assembly GCA_013400415.1. Lineage (NCBI taxonomy): Eukaryota > Metazoa > Chordata > Aves > Passeriformes > Rhinocryptidae > Scytalopus > Scytalopus superciliaris. The sequence continues at coordinate 650,530 of VXBX01004943.1, forward strand.
CTTCTCATCGTTGACAGCATGCAGAATGCAGTATTGTCAAATACCCCATTGCAAAGTCTTGTAGAGTTCAGAGTAATTCTTTCTTGGGAAGTACCAATTTTGAAGAATACATTCAATTTTGTTCTCAACCTGCTGGTTCCTGACAATGAAGGAGATAAAATATTTCTTTCCAAAAATACTCTCAACATTGAGATCTCAAGGGAATTATGGATAATGAAGTCATTGTGATCAAGTCTTTGCCTGAGATATTTCTATAGCAGACTCATTTATCCAGACTGATTTTTTTTTTTTTAATGAGTTGAATGTCTTCTTTTTACAGGTACCTCTTTTTCTTACATTTATTCATTTTTCCTCAAGGAGTGTACTGCACAAATATCTTTAACACAGTGCAGTCTTTTTGACAAAGTGTGTCATACTTTTCTAATTGATTCCCAGAGTAACATGGCCTACTATCATTCAACAAATAGGCATCTGTTCTGTTCATAAATTGTGTAGAGAGATGACATGTTCCAGTTTTTAGAGAGACCTTTCTTTTTTTTTTTTTTTTCACATGTAGCTGGGCATGTGCTTAACCTTATTTACGGTTTCTGCTGACAATGCTAAAGCTGCACATTGTTCCTTTATTTTAAAAGAAGATAATAAAGTGAATGTGGTGGTATTTCAAATCAAGGTGAATAAAATGCCACGGTGATGCATAGGATATAGCATCACTATGCAGAAGTTAGCAGTTTTCACTGTTGAAATAATTCCTATTTCAGCACTTCAGGTGGTCAGTAGCTGCCATGTCACTTAAATTAGATATATTTTAGCTACATGAGCTCGCAGACTTTCTTTTACCTACCACACAAACTTGATATATTAGGTACTCAAAGCTAAATCAGTAGCTTGAAGTGAGCTTGTGACATACTACCCCTGTTTGCAGACCCCAAATTAGAGATATTATGGTGAAATATGTCAGTACCCTACCTGAGCCAGCATCGTGAGCTTGCTGTTCAATTTGCTATTTCAGCTTGTTGCTGGTTTTTCTCCAGTGACTGATTCTCTAGGTAGATACCCAAATTTCATTGTTATAAACATTTTGAATGTTTATTTAAAATTGATTCTTTCAGTTTTTCCATTCCAAGTAATAAAAGACAATGAAAATGGTCTTGCAAACTTCCTGAAGTGAGTTGGAGAAATCACTCGATATGACCTGGTCACTAAGCCATTGCTTAGAATGAGTTCGTTGTTCCAGACAACTAACTCTCTTAATTAAAATGTAACATTTTGTAGATATTGTCTCTCAACCTCAGGACTAGCAACTAGTGACAGATACTGTACAGTTGTGGTAAATTGTATTTTAAACTCACAGAAATAATGTTTCTGCGGTCACAGAAATTAAGTCTGCATAAGCATAATTAAAAGAAAAGAAAAAACACTGGAGAAAAATCTTAATGGCAGAATAATAGATCACAAGCTGATCAAATTTCTCCTTGTGGCCACCATCACTTATGGTCACAGAACAGCAGCTAAGTCTGAATTAGCTTTTGATTGGGTTTTGTTTCATTTTGGTTGGTTTATGGTTGCTGGGCTTTTGTTGGTGTGGGTTTTGGGAGGGGGAGGGGGTTTGTTGGTTTGGGGGTTTTTTTGTATGTTTGGGGTTTTTTTTAACGTAAAGGCAGGCTTGTGGCTTTATGGAACACTTAACTGTAAAAATCTACTGATTTCTCCATGATGTCATTGCATGGCATAGTATGTCTTTATTTATTTGCCAACAAAGTTTTTGCTGTCTTCTCTTCAGTTTACTTTTGAAAGGAGATGCTGATAACTTGCAGGAGCAGCAGGAACCCACCCTAAATGCTTTCTCCAAGTTATGTGTAAAAGACGAAGATGGAAGCAATAGAAACTTTTCTATCAGAAAAATTTAATAATATAGAAAAATCAAACACCTATTAAAATGAGTTAAACTTGATGCCCACAGAGACACTTTTGAACACTGGGTAAAAAAAAAAAACATAAACAAATAAATCTGTTGAAGAAATGTTAAATGAGTTTATGAAATAATAGAGAAGCCAAGCAATGGCTTGGAGAAATATTAATTAAATGGTTAGGGCTTGTGAGAACTCCACAGGGCTTGCAGCTGGTGGGGGGTTTATTGTATGAAGCTATAATCAGCATTTGGTCTTGGAGTAATGAATGTGATTCTAAAACTCCTCTGAGGTCTTTGTGAATTATTTTGAGGGTTACACCTGGTTTAAGCAAGTGTGCCGTCTTGCAGCTTCTGCAATATGCTCTGCCTGCTGTGAAACTTATCCCTCTGAAACCTGGTTTTGACTGCCACTGTGCCTGTCACTGATGTTCCCACCAAGGTGGCAACAGCAAGCATGGCTCAGGTGATGGTGGCTGATGGCCAGCTGGTGATCTGTAATTGGTACAGTCTACCCAACTGACGGGGTAGGAGGTTAGTGGACGAAAGTGTAACCTCTGGGGAATAAAGAGGCCTGGGAGCTAGCTGCGAAGAGCAAAGGCTGCTACAGCAGCTGCCACTTGTGTCAGACCTTCCCTTTTCCATGGGCAACTGTATAGCAATTGAAGACTTTCTTATGCACCTGCTCCTTGATTCTGAAGTTTTTCAAATGCATCCTGTCTTTTAGGCAGGAGTAATCTGTGTAGTTGATGCAGAGTATGTCTGGCTGGGAATAAGCTTTACACTTGCCTCCTTTTTGCAAGAATAAGGTGGGCTACTCAGTTGAGAAAATCAGCTACCACTGTATGGTCTGCAAGCAAGAATCTTGTGAGCTCAGTCCCTAATGACAGCATTTCTCATGTAAGCCTGGGTGTGTGTCTGCAGCTTTGATGTGGGTAGTTTACATTGTCCCGTTGTAATTCTTTTATTGAACTTCCCATGTGAAATCTTGATTGGTGATTGAAAGGTCTTGGAGCAAAGATCTAGAAGTATGTTTTTAATAGTGCAGAAGAAGAAAATATGATTATCTCTCACCATTTTTTGGTTGGTTGGTTGGTTGGTTTGGTTTGGTTTGGTGTGGGGTTTTCTTGTTTTTTTTTTTTTTTTTTGGGGGGGTGGGGTGTT
>VXBX01004943.1:653638-667143 GCA_013400415.1 Scytalopus superciliaris
TTTGGGGGGCATGAGTGTTGGTGGGGTTTTTTTGTTTGGTTGGTTTTTTGTTGGTTTTTTTTTTTTTTTTTTAACATTTCCTTCTTTCAAAAGCCAAGTACAGTGCTCAACCCCCGTTATTGAACTGTCCTCAGTGTGTTGGGCAATCTATTTGATGCATAGGCTGTTGGATTTTTTCATTTCTCTTCCATGTGTTATAGAGAAAATCCACTAAGGACCAAGCTATTCATTAGGGATGGCATGTATAGGGTGACAGACTGAGCCATGAGTGTAGTCTGTCATGCACAGAGAGAGAAAACTTGAGATCTGGTTGGAAATTTAAAAATTCATTTTAAAAATTTTATTTGGTGGTTTGTTTTTTTTTATTAAATTTATTTAAAAACTACAGAGGCTTTCTGTGATTATAAGGTTCATGATACCTCTGCTGTTCATCAGATCTGTGCTTTTAGGCTGGGATCCCTGAGTCCTCTGCATTAGCCTGTGTTTTAACTGAGTAGAGAAATTTCTCATCAGGCAAGTACAGCCTTCTGTAATGCTTCTCCGCTTACTTGGCAAAGTCTCCTGTTTGTGTTAATACAGCTGTTTTTGGTGCTGAGAAGTGGCAGTCAGACTGCTCTCAGCATAGAAGACAGCCATTTGTCCTTTCAGGCAGGCCAAGTCCAAAATAAAAGTTCTGAATTTTTTTTCCTATCAGAGCAGTACTTCCTAAAAATTTGGAGAGTTGAATGAATTATTTCTGGTTCATATTAAAGATATGCCACGTGTGGAATTATTTTTTTTTCAAAAACAACCAAACCAAACAAAGGCAGGATTTTTGCTGAAAGCCTCCATGGTTTGCTTTTATCTTCAAACTTTTCTTAGTTCATTTTGTCACCAACTTCACGACCACATAATTTCTTTCAGTTGTACCTCTTTGGAGCCTTACATACTAGAATCATCTTCTGTTTTTCAGCTGAAACATATAATTTATAAAAGACATCCAGCATTGATGGACAATATTCAGACAGAGAATGCAAAATTTCCTACAGTATTACCAGTTGTTGTTCTTCAATTACTATTTTCATTGTTACATTTGCGGCTTAAAACAGTATTTGAAGCTTTCAGTCACTGCATCTTTACAATTCTTTTTTTCCCCCGTTGGATTAACCAGCTTTTAAGACCAAGGATTTTGTTTCTCTGCTAGCACTTGGCTGCCATAATTCTTTCTGCTAAATCTCATACATTTTCTCCAACTCTTGAACACGTATTTCTCCTTCTTCAGATTTTCAGTATTTTTTAAAAGTTATGAATGCCTAAAGCAGTATGTAATCTCCTAGTGCAGGAAGACTACTGAAGCAGTGTAGCTATTGCAAGGGATTGGCAGCCTGCTTCCCTATGTCCTTCTGGGCCTGTGACATGGGTATTCTGACACAGCTTTGCCACAACATCTCCATCTGCAATCTGGAACCCAGTGCAGCGGTGCCAGCACGTTTCTGCATATGTCCAGCTCCTGCTGAACAGGGAGTTTCCCCTTACCCTATAAGCCTTGGGTGTCTCCAACTGCGTTGCCTGGGGGCTCTCGTCCCAGGGGGCTTGGTGTAGCAAAGACTGAGCTCTGACTGTACATAGGCAGTGTGGGCCAGGCACTGAACCTGAGCTGAACTCAACTAGAAACCCAGAGTACTTGAAAGAAATACGCACGCATATTTAAACAGCTTTGCAGGAAATTTCCCTAGAAGAGGGAATTTAATCTAGGTGAGAGCTGAGTCAGTCTTGAGTCATTTGTGGAGGTGTCTGTGCTATGCTCCCTGGAACATCCAATATTAGCTGTATTTATGTGGATCTATTTGTTTGCTTGAATTATGACAAATTTTAAAGGAAATTTGTATTCTTTTGGTTGACCTGCTTCCTTGCTAGTTCGTGGCATGATTAAGACATACTAATTTTAATTTCTGGGGAGGTGAGACTGATGATGGGCTTCTTTTAATAAATGAATCCTTTGTTATGCTTGTAAAAAAATTAAGCTTTTTAGGACTACCCCCCGTATGTACTACGTAACACTGTAACTTAATACTCACCGGTATGCCAACTGTAAAGCTGACAGCAGAGGGGATGCACACTGTGTGCGTGAATGAAGGGAACATGCAGGCTATTAAGGCACAGCATTAATATGTGGAGGTATTGCATGAGGCACGTGTGGGACTGAGGGTGGCAAGGATGAAGGCATGCACCTGTTCTGTGTGTTTGAGCTGACCAGTCCCCTCCTCCCCACCTCTCCAAACCCTTCTGCTGTGAGCAGTGCAACAGTCTCCTGTGACTGGTACATGTTACGCTCAGCAAAATGTGACTCTTGTAAATAAATAAGATTTTATCAGGCATGCATCCAGTATCTGTTCTTCCTCCAAAGTGGAATACCTTGTAGGATTCTGGTTTAGTTTTATTTTTATTTTCTGCTTTGAACTGGTCATTAACAGTATATGATTACCAGTAAGATAGTAATGAGACTGCCTTCCTTTATTTTAAACTCAGGAGGTGTTTAATCTTTGAGGGCAATGTAGTAAGACTATCGTCACCCAGGCTAGGTAAATAGTATTGAGATGATACCTTAAGACCCTTAGTATGCATATGTTACTTGAGAATACAGGAAGTTTTATGCATATTAGTTACTGTACTAATAACACTAGGGCCCTTTTCTGGTTGTTTTTTCTGTCTGTGTAAGTATTTTAATACAATATTTAATAATAAAAATATGACACAACAATTTAACCATAGGAAGACTTATAGCTGAGGTTGATGCTGCATACTTATTCTAGTCATAGGTGCCTAAATATCACAGTGCATTTAATATACAATGTCATATACATACTGATGTGAGCATAATGTACTGCTAGTAGCTCAGCAGAATAGGAACTTTGTACTGATGAAATGTCGGTCTTAATTTTTTATTACCTTAGCTGTGGGCATTTTATGTCAAAATGAGATCTGAGCAAATACTGCAAAATGCTATGCAATGAAAATACTTTGATTCATTAATGTCTTGCAGATATACAAGTGGTCTTCTTATACAGTCCTTAAGATATGTTAGTGGCCATGAAAACTGAAAGGGATTTCATCAGATTTAACACATTTAAGCACTGGCTAAGAATATAGTCAGAAAATGAGTCAGTAATTAAACTAGTTAGAAAAGAAATCTCAAATTTTCTGCTTAGCAAAGGAAGAAATGAAACTCACCATGCAGGGTCTCTGTTCAAACTGTTTAGTGTATCTTAAATACCTATTGAAATTGTGATTCTGCTGATGAGCTAAACCATCTATGGATTGAAATAGTTTTTCATAAAGTATTGTTTAGAACTTTATGGCTCTTCACAGAGGTTCATGGTTGAAAAAAAAGGGGAACTGAACTCAAGGGAAATTGCTTGGGAGGAATACTGTGTGCCTTAGCCACATCTGCTCATAATAATTGAGGGAGGTGCGTTCTTTTTTGGCAGAAATAAATAGTACAGTTCTCCAGTTTGGTTGCAGTGATCAGAGCAGTGAGAGGGTGGAGGGAGGCCACCTGCTTCCTCACGTGGCTCTGGTTCTGGGTGACTGGAAGCCACAAAATGCATCACAGAAGGGGCCATCTCTGTGTAGAGTGCCTTGTCAGGGCCAGACAGGAGGGAGGCTGCTGTGGTTGGTACCTCGTGAGGGTCAGCTTCCTGCAATGCAACCTCTGATCCAGACTCCGAACATCTGACTTTGGCTGAAGCTGAGTTTTTATGTTGTTTATAAGCCAGAACAACCTTCTGAGAGCGTGATTTTCTTTGGGGTTCCCTATCACGCATCTCCTTTTATTTTTCATGCCTCATATAAGAGGTTTTTCATTTTTGGCACACTGTCTTCTCAGAGCACTCTGAAGCTGTGTTATTTACTATGGGTAATTGCTGGGGTTAAAAACCAAGAACATACACTTCCTTGAAGGTTATAAACTGTGTTTTAAAATCCACGGAAAGAAGAGTGTTTTTGATACATGTGATATTTGCTATGGGAATGGCAACCAAAACATTAATAATGGCTTTGTTCTCTCTTTTTAGTTATCAACGGCAGTTTTTAAACCATTAGAGTTTCAGGTTGCTGTATATACAAAAGGAAATTATGTGATTCTGAATTATAATTGGAGATGTGGTTATAGAATAACAAATGAGAATAATTAATAGAAAGTTAATTGAGTAACATAAGAAAAGTTTATCCTGGTATATTGGGATTGCATGCTTCAGTTGATACTTAGTGTACTTTTGGGATTTCTGGTTGCACCTCACCTCTGGTTCTGATAGTATATTGTATTATGAAGAATATTAATAATGCTGCAGAACAATTACTGGTTCATTTGCTAACTGATTAAAATTCATGCATAATTTATTTGAACTGGAGGAGACTTTATAAATAAGTCTCCTTGGCCTCAAGAGCTTAAAAACAAAATGTGTATGCTAATATAAGAATGTGCTTTACTTCTTAACATAAAAACTTAATAGGAAAAGGTATATTAGTCTCATTAATGCAAGGTTTTATTTGTGATAATCGTGCTCTTAATCAAAGTGTATACTTCTAAACATAGCCATATGTTTTAGAAGTTTATAACTTGGAGTTGGTGGTGCATCATGCTCATCAACGATTATGTTTTCTGCTGTAATATACACTGACCTTAGAATACATTAGTTTGACATTTAATATGTTAGTTCCACAGCAAATAAACTGCTCTCATTAAGCCCAGCTGCATTTCTGAGCTTTGATTCAGGTAGGGATCTAAATGAGTTCCTATGCACATTTCTTGCCAAAATAGGGTAAAATGTTAATAATTAATTGAGATGTTTTCTACGGTTTTGTATATCTCAAAGCAGAAATGGAAACACCTTGGAGCATTCACCTTTTCACTCCAGGAGGAGACTATCTGCTTCCATTAGAGCTACTATGGCATGGCTACAGATTCCCTGGTCTCCAAACAGTGGTTTGAGACACAGCTAATTTAGACAAAAGTCTGCATGAAATCCTTTTGTGCCAAAATGTGGGAATCTTGGTTGCTTATAGAGCAAATATAAATACACTGTTTGGAGAAAGCTCTGGTATCTGGAAGGAAACAGAGAACAAGGCAGAACCAGGGAGTCATTAGCCAAACTTCATTGTGCAGGGAAGATGGCATGTCACAGGAAGTCCACCACTCCTCACCATGAGCTGTGTCATTGGCACTGGTGGGATCATTCTCAGGAGACAGAATATATACAATTTTTCTGTGTCTTAACTTCAGCTGTTCAGAGGGTGAGGGGAATGAGAAGGGTCCCCCTCTAAGGAAATCTTGTGGTCTGGGGCTAAGTGTTGTTTTTAACATACTGGCCATGAGATCCTCTCTAACTGTTCAGAGTTGCTGCGTTGTTAGTTCTGCATCGCTGCTGTGTGAAACCCCTGTGTGCACTGAATTTAGCATTGTTGCCTAATTAACTGAAACAAATTAGCTGAAATATGAGCCATCTGGAATTAAAATGAACCTTCCATGTTTATCAGTGGATTCATTTTATTAGAAAAGTACATGTTGCTTGAGATTTGTTTCTTAAAAAAATCATGCTGAGGCAATGTTTCTATGTTAACATTTCTCAGGGTAGGGGGGACCACCCCTTCCCATTTGGTTACCTTTCTCACATTGCAACTGCATTGAAATATTTAGGCAAGCAGAAGATGGTGAGAACAGGGGAAGACAAAAAAAGGCAGCACACATCCTATTGTTTTAATTTCAAAATCACTACTAAGTTACTGAAAAATCAAATGTTATATGTTGTTGCCATGTGTCTTTATTTTGTCATTCTGATGCTTTTGCTCAGGTCTGAGTATTCTGAATGCCTGTAATAGGCATCTGTATCTTTTGCCATTAACTGCATCTGGTGGGTTTCAAATTAACTGCAGCGATACTCATTTTTAAGAATGTTCTGTGCAGGGCTAGTGTATCACTTCTTGAAGCTCTTTCTGTAGGGAAAGTACAAATGTAGCTTCAGTCAATAAAAGAAAATATCAAGTTACTACCATAATAAATTATATAAATGAGCTTCTTTTTCAGAAAGAAATCTTAAGAAGCAGCAATATATAAATCAGATAGGATTTCATGGTCCCTAGCTGAGATTTTTAAATTGAAAAAATAGCAGTGAGCTGATGCCAGTGGTGCACCACTCACTTTGATCAGCTGAAATTCTCCTCAGCTTTTCTGCACTGGTTTGAATACAATTCTGAGTTTTGGAATCTTTGCTGACCAAAATCTGACAACTTTCTGTGTAAAGAGTCCTCCTCTTAGTGGGTGTTCTGGCTTTTGTTTTATCATTGGCTTATTTTTTGTCTCCCCTGCAGAGCCACCTCGGCCAATAGCACCCCCGCAGCTGCTGGGTGTGGGGCCTACATACTTGCTCATTCAGTTGAATGCCAACTCGATCATTGGGGACGGGCCCATTATCCTGAAAGAAGTGGAATACCGAATGACGTCTGGGACTTGGACCGAAACCCATGCTGTCAATGCACCAACATACAAGCTCTGGCACCTGGACCCCGACACTGAATATGAGATTCGGGTCCTGCTCACCAGACCGGGTGAAGGTGGGACTGGGCAGCCAGGACCGCCACTCATCACCAGGACCAAATGTGCTGGTGAGTGCTACTTTGCAAAAGTGAACAAAACCCCAAAGGTGTTTATTTCATGGTTTAATTGATTGGCAGGCTTGTTGGCTCCAGTTAACTTGTAGCAGAACTTAAGGATTCTCTTCACACCCACAGGACCTTCAAGTTTCTGGGCCCATAACGATTTGCTGTGTCCCCTGCTTTGCTCAGTCATTGTCTGGGTTGCTGTTTGCTAATCTTAGGAGGGTTGGTTAGGAGGCAGGGCTTTAGAATTCTAAGAGAACATTTTGCTTCTCCTCATGCAAGCAAGACCACCTCATGATTTCTGGAAAATACAGACTGCCTTGTTTTTTCACTTTCATATTTTCACTTCCATTTTAAGTCAACTTACACATAAAGGAACTTGCATGGGAAGAAAAGGTATGTTTAAGAAATAGAATTATATCAAAAAAAGTAGTGTACTTCTGCATAATTTGTCTTTTCTCAAGCAGTTACACATGGCCTGCCAGAATCTACAAGAATTAAAATACAAATACTAAAATCTCTAGCTATGACCACTTTCAAGGGAAGTCATAGCACCAAGCGTGCCAGAGTTCAAGAAGGACTTAGACAATGCTTTCAGGCACATGGTGTGATTCTTGGGGCTGTCCTGTGCAGGGCCAGGAGTTGTACTCAGTGATTCTTGTGGATCCCTTCCAACTCAAGATGTTCTATCACTCTCCAAATTGTAAGGTACAATTGCAAATATTAGTAAGAGTTTTTTCTCCATTTTTGACTACCATCACCAAAATCATGTGCTGCTGAGCCCTACAGTCATCTTCTTGTTGCTTAGAGTGCCCTTGCATGGCCAGCACCAAGAAGATTAAGCACTGTGAACTTGTGTTACATGCTGTTCCTTCTAATGATACTTAAAATTATTTTAACTTCAGTTTTCACAAGAAGAAAGATACTACCTACATCTCATAGCTGTAGGAGAAAAAAATCATAGATTTGAATCTCAGACTGAGAGGCAAATAAGTATAACTTAAATTGTGGGTTTTCTTTCCCCTTAATCTCAGAACTTCTAGGACCTGACAGTATTTTAAGGTTGGCACTATATTAGATTTATCAAAGACTGTTGATAACTATCTATTCAAAATTGCATTAAAGTAATCAGAAGGAAAAGCTGCAGTTTCAGGTTTCCATGTGTCATGTGTATGTGTACATACATAAATCAGAAATGTAAATGACATAGTTTTTTCACAGGTTGGTGACAGATCTCAGTGGGACAGCTCTTTGATGAATGACCACTCCTTTTTTTAGAGTGACAGGATCTAGATCAGAAGGCAGAACTTCCAGCGCACTAAGTCAATAGGTATGAAATGCAGAAAATTAGACAGTCTTTTTTGAAATTGGGCATAGTACTGTCGGAAGCTGAGGCACGCAGCTGGAATAAGACTAAGCTGAAGGCATTTTTTGGAGTTTGTGATCTTATTTGTAATTTAGTCTGTCTTTCCAGTGAAGTAGAAAGATCTATGTGTCCATCTCAGTTAAGGTGACAGTTGTTGAAATCTGAGTAAGGTTAAAGCATTGATTTATTGCTCTGAATTGATTTAGACATTCTTCTGAAAAAGTAGGAATTGGAAAACAGTTTCTGTTTTAAAGAGGCTGAGCTGAGACTAATAAATCCAAATGTTCATGTTCTTTTCCTAGCACTTAAAAAAAATAAAATTTCATTTACTCAGGTCATGACAGACTAAAGTTTTCTTAATAGGAAAAGAAAGGAACTAATTATTTATGTGACATGTTTTTAGAAGCCAGTTAGGGGAAACAATGTATTTGTGGGTGTGATTTTATCTTCAATTTATTTTTAGCATAATGCTTGCATATAAGGCTCCAAAATCTAATCTGCCTTGAGAAAAATTTTAAATTCAATTTAATCCACTATGAAATGAAGCAGATTAAAAAAAAAAAATACTTAAGCAGCAAAACCTGAACTTCTACGACAACATTAATAATAATGAAATTTCAAGCTATTTACCTTGCAGTATGACTGATTCTTCTTATTCCATCAAAGTGAAGACAAAGAATTGTTACTATTATCTAGTTTCAGTTAGAAGATGGTGAGTCAGCAAGGGCTTGTGAAGACTGAAGGATTGTGCCCAGCATCAGGGCTGAGTCAGGGACAGAACCAGCTTGAACAGCAGGTCACCCTGCTGCCTCTTCACCTGTCTGGAAAATGAGACAGACCTTCCTTTTTTGCGCTGTTCTCTCAAGGCTTCTGATAGATAACTGCAAGCCCCCGTCAATATGAATTTTTTATATATTTTGCTTGGAAAAAGCAAACTATAAACATAAAAATTAGTCTCTTCCAAAGAGATTTATAAGAAAAGGTAAAGGTAATAATGGAATAGCTCACCCTGCAGTCTCTGCTGCTGCCAGTATTGTACGAGTGACTGGCAGGTGATTTACTGTGCTATATTAGATGACATCTCTGCAGCAATATCTTCTTTCTGGAGATTCTTCAATTATTCCTAATTCTCTTTTCTGACAAGATCACTTATTTTTCAGACAGATGCTCACTTTTCTGTCAGTGTTCTTTGTCAATTTTGTCTTTCCTTAAGTTTTATACATATTAGTTCAAATTCTGAAACAAGTTATAATTGTTTATCTGCTCAGTGTCAGATGGAGTGGCAGGAAATAAATGAAATTTCAACCTGAATTTGACTGCTTTCTATACGGATTAAAAGACATACATTAGTGAACATTGATCTGATGAGACTGTAAACGAAGTTTACATTCTGAGTAGCAGCAACAGGAAACTCACTGAAAAAATAATGAAAGTAGGTTAGTGTTCTGCTCTCTGTTTGTTTAATGCTTAAGCAAATATTAACATTGTTTTCAAATGAAGATTACAATATTTTTCCCTATAATTCATTCAGTATTTATAATTTCATGATACTTCTTAATAACATGTTATTGATCAGTTAGCCTGTGCTTTGCAGGAGGTGTATCTTACCCCTTAGTGATTTGAGTGATGATTGTACTTGTCTCATTGCCATACATGCACTTCTATTATTAGGTATTTAGATAATTTTCTGTCTTCCTCATAGCAAAACTAGTGTCTGGTGACTCATTTACTAAATGTTTCCACTAATGCTAAACAAAATTGTTCTTTAATGAAGAGATAATTCTTCCACTACTTAAGTCCTCTGACAGCCTGTTTGTCTAGCCGGCATTTGCCAGGTAATCTTTCCTGTGCTGAAACTGAGCAAAGGCATTTTACAAACTGTCTTGTTTTATTAGTCTATGATTAAAGATAGCTGAGCAATCAAATATATGAAAACACTTGAGTGTTTTTAAATGGCTATAGTCTAAAACATCAGAAGCAAAACACTGGTTTCTGACATTATCCTCCTTAATAACTAGTTGTATGCTTTGATTTTTCCTTTTCTAAGCAGCACTGATGATGATACTGGGCACTCTGTTCCCAGGTGCTGATGCTGGAGACTCCTGCCTCTCCATCAGTCCTCACAGGGCACCTGAGCTTTATTTCATTATGACTAGACTTTTTCCTGGTGTCCTTGATCACATTATTGACTTCTCAAGGATTGTAACACTAAAATGGAAGTTAGAGGGTAACTCTTGAATCAGAAGTAATCTTTAAGGCTGTTTTCTGTGGGTTTGGGTTATGTTGCCCTTCTGAGTGTATCCTCTGACTTGTGGTTGTCTTTCCTTGGAGAGGTAGGGGGGTGTAGAAGATATGTAGTAATCTAAAATTGTCCACTTAGCCTGCTTTTTCAACTGTAAGTTAGAAGTTATTCTCTTACATTGGCTGCTGCTTCTGAGTAACAACTCAGCACTCAGTTTTATGATTAACTGATATTTTAGTAGCAAAGGAGGTCAATAGTTCAGCCTGTCCAGAACTTAATAGATGTACACAGTGGAATTGCTTGCTCCTACTTTACTGAAGTTCAGTGCAAGGGTGTGATTTTTCAGAAAAACATGAAGAATTGTAGATCAGTTGGAGAAAGAGTCCTTTTTGTTTTCATTTTTTTCCAAATGACTTAATTTTAGTAAACTGTTGGTTGTATGATTTGGTTTTGATAATAAAATGAATAAGGGTGGCGTAGGGAGGGGGGGGGACACTTTGTAGGTTTAGCAAAGCTAAGAATGGAACAATATATATCGGTGATATTATTGTTATTATTGTTATTTGATTGTTCAAAATCATTATCTGTCACAGAGCATTGCTATTGGTAACAGTCAGCCTCAAGGCACGATAGTGGAGATGCTGGTTCAGCGATGCAGCGCTGGTGTATGATCGCCTGCAGTTGCAGGCTTGGGAACTTGTCTGCTTTCTGCTGCCTTTTTCAAGCATAGAATTTTTGTGTACAGATTCCACATATATTAATTTTGAAGACAATATACACAGAATACAGGACACTGCTGAATTCTCCTCCAGCAAAGAAAAAAAGCAAAACATGGGGAAACGTAGAAAAACAAAAGCAAGCTTAAGGGCTTTTGTTCATTTGCTTGAGATTTATAACAGAGGGACCCCAGTGATGTTACCATTGAGAAACTGACCTTGCATGATGCATTTGGGGAACTAAGATGTTGTCGTGGTTACATAAAAATTGTTATTTATTTTGAAAATGAGTGCAGTGAAAGGGACATTGCAGTATAGAATCTGCATGTGTTGATGTGGGATTCATGCAGTGCTACTTCAGTTGGTGCTGTTTGCCTTTTACACTTGCAGAGCAAAGGCAGAGGGTTCAGTGTAGGGACATAGATTTATGGGCTTTGCTGTGTGCTGTACATGAGAATGCAGGATGTTGGTATGTGAAGCAATGGTCTTGTAAAATTGGGTACAGTCAACACCACAAGAGGGTTCTGGAAAATGCGGCACTGAATGGATAAGCTGTGCTCTTCATTTGTGTCCCTTGCAGTAGAGAATCTTCAATTACTTAAATCTTTGAAACCTAATAAAAATACAGACAGGTGTGTAATTTTTAACCTTTTTTTTTTTAAAGCAAACAGAGAGAAACCTTTACAGAAAAGTAGTTGTTTTAATGCTTCAAAGAGAATTTTTACCTTATTTCCCTCAAAGTAGGTATTATTTGGCACTTAGATTTAGGACGTATATTTGGGACCCTATAGCTTCAAGAGAATCTTAAATACATTTTGAGTGTTTAACTTTAATGTTTTTATTATTTGTATTTTAGTTGTTTACAATTTGGACACTTTTTAAGAGTAAACTAAGGATGATCAGCTTTAAACTAGATGAATATGATACTTCTAAAAATTATTTTACATTTGTCATTCCAGAAGGGCCCTCATTACACCAATATTTGTAAGTTGCTGTTGTTTTTACAAATGTGTTTGGCACTTGTGACTGTTTCTGGGCTTTTGGCCAGGTAGTAATTGGAAACATTTAAGATCTCGCTATCAGATTCCAAATGCACCAGAGTCTTGTTCCATTTAGGTTTACCAGTTGGCAGTGATATGGGGGGGGCAGAGTAGGGATGTATTTAAACAATGGAAAAGGTCTGAACTATGGAACTTCATCATATTCCCTTTAAGGCGGAATACTAAAATTGTTAGTGAGAGAGCATCCTGTAGGAGAGCTGTCTGATTTGGACCATCATCTGGCACGTGCAACTGTACTCTGCTTATTGTGCTGCTTGTCATTGATGAGATACCCATACCGCATATAGAATCCTAATGATGCTTGCATTCAGAAGAAAGGGCTGTAGTGCAGCTGATTTACCTAGCAAAAGACCAGGCAGACTGCCCAGCCAAGTTCGTGTCAGATTGTGTAAATTAAGCATGGTATCCTCTTTTTCAAAAGAGTGCAATGCTGATGACTCAGTTGAATTGGCAGTGAACTGCAAGTTCATACACTGACCTCCTCTAAATTAGTTTTCAACTTTTTTTGTTTACTGTATTCAGCCTTCCTTATTATCATTTATTTGTTATTTGCAGCTGCAAGTTTCCTCTGCACTAACTAGAAACTTTTTTCCTGCAACATTGTGAGTGCCATGTTATATGATGAGATAGGTTTCTGAATTCTCTCCTGCCTTGTTTTTGGGTTAAACTTTGTTCACAGCTAGTTTTATATAGTATAATGTCATATTCAGCAGTAAATCACACTGATGCTCTTCACTTAAGATAGCACACCTAGGCAGGTGAGCTCCTCTAGCATGGCCACCCACATTTTAAAGCCTTTGTTATATGCAGTGACCTCTTCCTTTGCCTTCTTTCTAAATTCTCTACCAGTGAGCAGTGAGGGATGAGCTACCTACAGCAAGACATGGTTATGGTCATTGGCACTTGACTTGCAGGTCAGTCAAAGCTTCAGTGCAAAGTCACCAAGTTGAGGGAAGTACTTAGTTTAAAGTTACTGACTCTTTCTGGAGAAGGCACGAGGTCAGGATACCACTTCACTGTCTAATAGAGGCTGGGGGGCAAAAAGGAGCAGCTGCCAACACCACATGGAGCTCCCCTGTCTCTCAAGCAATTTCTCCATCTCCTGCCTCACCTTGGTTTGTTTGGCATCTTTTCCCAGAGCACAGTATGCCATAGCACTGAGACCGTTGTGATTTATCCAAAGTGCATGTAACTAGTCAATAGATCACACTTCCGAGAGGAGCACTGTCTGTGGCAAGAAAATGTATTGCAGTACATTAATCCACAGTGCCCATTCCAGCTGTAAAAGAATGGATGTGGGCAGTAATTCATATTGCAGCACTTCAAAGTGCTGTGGGTGCACCTGGGCCAGATAACTCACAGCCTGATTATAGCTTCTCCAGGGTTTGGGGACTGATATTCACAGATTTTTGGTCTGTATTTGCTTCAAAAAATAAATTATTTTCCCTTTCAGAAGACTAGAACTCTTTTTTTTTTTTTTTTTTTTT
>VXBX01004943.1:670845-686808 GCA_013400415.1 Scytalopus superciliaris
AAAAAAAAAAAAAAAACCCAACCAAAAAAACCCATTGTAGTACTTACAATCTGTTTTTTCAGCTCTGGATTGCAAAAAATCTGTCTTTAAATATCCTATTGTTACTCACCAGCGTTTCTGTGTTTCATGTTAGGACTTACTCCATCTGATGTGGACTTGTAGTGTGGGGTAAATATAGCACTGGCAGCTCATGAAGAAACTCTTTTGCTTATAGTGCTGATAGTGTGGTTTTTGGTGCAAGTTTTGGACAGAACAATTGCTGGTGAGAGAAAATGGGGTATTCAAAGCACTGCAACTTCTGTTATAGAAGTGAATATGATGGCATTTAAAAAATGTGGAAGTCATTGTATATGCTTTTTTAGTTCTTTGAAATTTTAGTAATTGAATCAATGTCTTTGAATGTTGTCATTTTAGGAGTAGTGTCATTTATGATGAACAAGAACATAAAGGAGGACATGGGTCTGGGCTGCTGCAGAGTAAGATGCATTGTTGCTGGCGTGTCTGAGCATCGTTGCAGACAGGCAGCATTCAGAAGCAGAGCTCTAACTAGTGCCCAGCCTCTAATATTTTAATTTCTGCAAGTAAAGTGTGACTTTTCATCCTTGGTAAAGTGAGTGTCTGGCTATTTAGCAAGGGACGAAGCATAATGCCATCATTGGAGAGATGAATTGTCAACTTGGACAGGTGATATTTAAGGAGCCTGAAGAGAGAAATGACCTGGCAGTGTAACAAGACATATCACAAGTGACTGTCTCAGAAAGAATGAGAACAAGACAGACAATTTCCATTACTTCTCAGTGTTAAGGTACCAGCATTATCCCCTAAACAACCACATGCTCCAAGCAATAATCATGCACTGTCTTCTTCTGTACTAATATGAAAGTGGAATTCGATCTCTTTGACACATATTGCTTCAGCTTCTGTCTTGTCAAGTTGTTTCTCTGCTGGAGCTCAGCTGATATATAGTGAATGGGCTTTGTACACTGACTGAAAGGGGGAGATAGTTATCCAGATTCCTTTGATGCTGGCCGCAGAGGTGCCTAGAATATATTAGAAGAGAGAGGCTTTTTTTTCTGGTAAACTGTAAGTTATTACCAGTTAGGAAACAAGTGAAACCACAAGCAGTTCTTCAAACTGGCTCCACTTTTGGTGTCCCTTTTCCAGTCTGATCCGAGTAGCCCGTTAGCTGTGTACTAATTCCCATAATAGCTTGGAGAGAGGCAATCACTCTTTTTCCAGTCTTCCAAGTAATGTGTGCACATTGCTGGGGTTTTATGGCAGGATTTTGTGCTTCTTTTTTTTTTTTTTTTTTTTTTTTTTTTTTTTNNNNCTTTTTCTGGGGTTTTTTTGTGGGTTTTTTTTTTTTTTTTTTTTTTTTTTTTTTTTTTTTTGTATCAGTCACATACTGCCTGTCAGTGATGATACCCAGCATTATTATTCAGCATATTGCTGAAATAGATTTTATAGTAAACTTGCTGTAATTCTGAACTGATAGATACTACTTTTGCAACCGCTGCATTTCTGTATATGTAAGGAAAAATTAAGTTATCATCTATAAAAATGAGGAAAATAAAAAAACATCCTCCAGTAATAGTCAGTACCATCCTGGAGCTTGCTGTGGTGTAGTGGAAAAACCCACTAATTCCATATCTGACAGATTTGAAAATTTAACATACTTGATCTGAGTCAGACATAAAAAAATTTTAGGAACTCGGTATCTTATGTATAACCAAAATAACTTTAGTAATGCAGTATCTATTTGGTATACCTCTGTTTGTGTTCTTCTAATTTGAAAGCAGTTGTATAAGCTTTGGGTGGATTTTTTGTGGGTTTTTTTTGTTTGTTTGTTTGTTTTTGTGTGTGTGGTTTTTGTTTGTTTGTTGTTGGTTTTGTTTTATTTTTAGCTGCAATTACACAATTAATTTGTTAAAGAGTTAGGATAACTGGATTTTTTTCAGATTTACAGAGCAGATTGAGGATACTTATTTAGTGTGACTGCGTGAAAACAGAAAACTGATAAACTACCCTAGCATGTGCTGGATCAAATATTAGGTTATGAAACTCATATTATGACAAACATGTGTGGCTTACAAGCCAGGCAAACCTTTCAGGATGTTCTTTGATGAATGCCTAGTGAACCATGTGCTTCTTTGTACAATATGTGTGTAATGGCTCATGCAGCAAGACTCCATTGCTGCTGCACGCACTTTTCCCTACAGTCGTCAGGAAGGTGTGTTCTTTGATATGCCTTTTCTGATCTAGTTTGATTATTTAAAAGCTGTATACAAAGAGTGCAGGATAAATAGTTGCATTTATTGCCTTTTTTAGCATGTGCCAACTACATTAGTTGACATTGTATTTTTATGTATAGATTTTTTCCATCTTACCTTAAGGAAAATAATATAATAATGCACATGCATAAGGAAACCGAATGAAGGTTGTTACTTATATCTCAAAAGTGGCATTTCTTAACTTGTAAATACTTTATTCTGCTCTTACTGTAATGTAACTTTTGTGAATATAATTTGCTATAAACAAGAACAGTAGACAAAAATATCCTTCAAATTCTTTCACTTGAAAGTTTCTGCTGGCAGTTAGAGAAAAAGAAAATTAATAAAAAATGTGTTTTGACATTTAAAAGAGAATTATTTTCCTTAAAATGCATAGAAGATGCAAACACTTAAATTGCTTGAGTTTGCACATTTCAGAGCATTGCTCTGGCATTTCTTAGTGACGTTAAAACATGTGTAGCAGGTTTCTCTGTAGCAGGCTTCACCCTTGTTTTTATAAGCTAAATTGCATTAGGAGAAGTAGCCTTGTAACTCTTGACAAGGCTACAGAATTGTGTTTGCCATCTACATGTCTTTCCCCATCTGTTTAGATCTTGGATATAAAGCTAGACATGACCAAGTTTGTTTCCCTGTGACTTACCATCTTTGGATTTGCACAGTCAGTGTCCACCTCATCGATCCCTACATTTTGTGCTGCATCGCTAAGTCAATTTCTTTGTAACCTTCTGAAAGCTCTGGATTTGTATTGGCGGTGTTGCTGTGGATGTGCCAAGAGTTAACAGACTGTATCCTCTGTAGCTGCTGGCCCTCAGGCCTTTTGCTTTGTCTGAAGGATCCTTCTGCTCTTGACAGTTATACATGGACAGAGGAAATCCCAGAAGTGGTGAAGCCAGCATTTGCTTACCAAAGCCCCTCCTTCCCATCTTCTCCTACATCAGTATCGTCAAAGTCCTTATACAACGGGACAGCATTTCCCATTTTAAAGTAAAAAGTAGGAGAGAGCAATAGAAGTCTTGAAATGCACTCTGATATCTTAGATTTTCTTAGGAATTAACTAGTTGATAGACTTAACCATCACAATAGGTAATAGCTACTACTACTAATAGTCTCCTCTCTCAGCTGCCACGTAGTTCAGCTCATGTTGTCTGGCAGGTGGTGGACTCTGTTTCTTCCTCCATGAGGCCACTAACATGTAGAGGCAGTTCCTGGCTTCCCATGTCCTCCAGGGGAAGATGCATAGGGTGCACCTTCCTATAGGCTTAAGGAACCAGAGAAGATGAAGGTCATGAGATAGAGATTTAGCAGTTAAGATCTAATGTACTGTAAAGCTGGGGAAGACATCAAGGCACTGCTGGATGTGAGAACCACCCCATCCCTTACAAATCCTTGCTGTCCTTATGCTGTTGAAAGTCTGGCATGCACTGCAGTAACTGAGTTGCAGGGGTAGGCAAGGGGCAGCTCATCCTTGAAGGCTGGGGCAATGAGAGGTAATATGTTTATTCATCTACCTTTTTGTAAGAAAATTATTCAAGGCATAAATGGAAGAATCAACATTAACAGTTCCTGAAAGAGTCATGGTGAAATACATGCTTCAAAATCAGTCTTTCTTGCTGAGCTGCTTTAAAAACAGAAAGAAAAAAAAATAACAGACTGATATTCTTAGTTCTGTTCAAGGACAGTAAAAGATCCAGCTTTGTTTGGACTGCAGTGTTGAATTGAAACCTTGTGGTCCCTGATTGCTTCCAGCAATTGCTTGTGGGTGTCCGTCACCGTTCATAGGTGTTGCTGGCAGTATTTTCTGCAAAAGTATTTGAAAGAAATAGAGAAACCTTTGTTTTGAGATTTAAAACTGTGTATGTACACCCAAATGCATAGATGTTTTGAAATAGATATCAATTGCACAAAAAATATTTTTAGAGCTTTGTAAAAAAAGAAAAAATTGGTTTCAGCCTACTGAAACATTTTTCTGTAAATTATTGTAATATTTGTAATAACAAATCAGATGGTTAGAACTATTCTCTCTCCACCAGTGTATTACAATAGACGTGAAGTGGAAAAAATCCATACCTGTTGTATTTTCTGAATTTGAAAAAATAGACAAAACTGAGTGTTCCTGCCAAGTATCATTTGCAAAGAATCAGCCACTTATTTTCAGTACATTTTTCCAGATTGTTGTCTCTGCATTATAGTCATGTCTTGGTCTTGATCTGTCATGTGAAGGGGTACATAAATTGTACCAGCAAACTGGGTGTCTACAGTGACCTGAATTCACCTTACTGTTTAGAAACCCCTGCATTGTAAGGACAGCTTATGGTGAGAGAAAGAACTATTTAAACTAAACAATTGTGTCAAGGAATTACATTAGGAGTAAATAGAAAAAAATAAAAAAAGCAATGTAAATTATAAATAAATGCAGTTTGGAAGTTAAAAAAAAATTTATATGTGTCCAAGAAGTAGAATTTAAGAGTTGTTTTTCCAGTTAAAGATGGTGAGGGAAAGAACCTATTATGTTTTTGGCGTTTTTTTCTAAAGGTATTCTGAAAGTTAGAAAGGATTTTGGAGAAAACATGGAAGAATTGCTAGAGATAGAAAGTATACTTGTGGCATGAGTTTGAATATAGTCACTGATACTGAAGAGGTTGGATTTCCTTGTGTGATGGTTGTGGTGGAGTAATTCTGTCTGTCAAGATTGCTGCTGATCTTTGTTGGGGCCAAGAACAACTGTGCTTTTTATTCCCTTCAGCTCCGTTGGTGCATAATTTGCCTTTTAGGGGTTCTGCTTTTAATTTTTCTCAGAGATATTGGTCACTGATTTTGTATTTCCATCTGGCATCATTGGGACTGGACTGGTCTTTGGATCTATGGTCAGAGGGCCAAACTGTAATTACGGGTACACTCAAATATTCCACCAATGGTAGAGCTGGTAGCTCCTGAATGCCTATTGAAAAGTACCTGCTTCTGTCTGGGGGCAAATGGGCTGAGGCAGCATAGCAGAGTTTTTCAGTTGTTGCTATTGCAAGTAATTTCACATTTTCGAGGACATGTTTAATGATGTTTCCCTTGTGAGCAGTGTTTAGTGATCTCAAACCCAAGCTCCCACTGAGGCATGGCCAATGAAACCTGACCTTGAAATGATAATGCAAGCCATGCCGAAGAATTAATTGCTGGTAGCATTCTCTCTGCTGTTTGATTTTTAATGAATAAAGAGTTGCAGTAAGTTTTAAAGTTTTTGTAGATGGGATGCAAATTTCCTCTATTTAATTCTTTAATTTCAAATTGATAGCTCAGTTGTTCTTGGCGCAGATTATTGAAGTTATCTTTTAAGAATTGTTTTGATTTTTAAAGTTCCATTATATAATATAAAGGAGATACAATGATTTAATGGAATTTAGAAGCTTAATTCATCAGTTTGATATTATACTTGCAAAGCACATAATTTAATTTAACAGTGTTCTCAGAAAAAAATGTGCAAGTCTAATTTATGTTGACAAAGGCAATACAAAAGTATTTTGCAATAAGCAAAGCACTAATACAGTGCACAAGAAATCGATTTCATGTTACACTTTTGTATAATTAAGTAAAGTGCTAACTTTGAGATATTTCTTATGACAGCCCATGTGGCTGTAATTTTTTTACACTCTTGCAGTTACTGTTTAAGTTGAAAAGCACATTTTATATAGAAATGTTTGGTACCAAGCATACCAATATAATTTGCACTAAAAAATTAATTTTTTTGTATTTTATTTTTAATTGAAGTAATTCTGTATAGATTTTGTTTTCTTGTTGCTGTGATTTAATTTTGATATTGTGAACATCCCACATTTGGAATATTACTCAACTTTACCTGGTTCAGAGTTAAGGGATATAAGATAAAACCATCTTCACTGTATATTCCTCTCAAGCATTTGTGTTGCCACTCAACCTTTTCCTCGTGCTCAATATGCTTGTTTTCATATACTGTCCTTTCTCTTTTGTTAATAGTTTTATTCACTTCATAAATTTAGCTTTGAGTTTTAGAAGCAAGTTATGGACATATGTCTTTGGGAAGGTCTTATCTTCAGATTCCAGTTCTTTGTCTCTGTTTTTCTTACATCTGGAAGACGTAAGTTAAGGTGCTTTGTGATGGACAGATTGGTGGGTTATGGAGGGAGGTTGTATTTTTGGTTTTGTGTAGAAAATATAAAACAAGGCAGAGAATGCAAGGCTATTTTCCGAATTTTCTTCCTTTCAACTGTTTTCCCTAGTGCTGATAGCAATGAATTGGATGTGCTTTACCACTTCACTTGTTTTTCTCATGAACTCTCTAACCCTTGGGTATTCACTTCCACTTTTCTGCCATATCAGGATTTCAATTTCCAGTTAAGTATCTGATACAGGACCTGGAAATTTAAATACATCTATGGATGTGTACTAGTGTGAATCAAAGGAAGGCTGTAGTTCTGTCCTACCAGCATCAGTGCCTGCTTTTATTCCTCTTGTAGTCACTCTTCTCTGTAACACCAGTCCCAAACTGCTGTAGCAGTACATATAATTTTACAGATTTGTTTTATTTTGCTTTATGTTTTTTGCCCTCTGCTGACAAGGCAGAAAAAAGCCAAATTATTGGAAGAAGATGGGAGGTCAACCCTTTCATTTCTCACTAATGAACTTCCGATGCAAAAGAAACAAGAAAATGACCACATCCAAAATAAAATAATGAAGAATGATCTAGTGTTTCAGTTTTTATTCAGGTGGAGTATTTGAAGTAGTGTTTGATTTTTAAAGGATGTGTTCAGCACTTGTTGAAGCTAAAGAGAAGGGGATTCCCAAGTCACAAGTTTCTGAGCTTTTGGCAGGATGATTTTTTAAATTTTTATCCTTTAAGCATTGATAGAATAAAATCACATGCTCAGCTTAAAATCTGACATAAGCCTGTTAGATACTTTATGCTCTGCAGTAGCCATAGAATTCTTGGTGTAACCAAAGGTCTAGCTAATTGGGATGAGCTCAGTTTTTAAGAGTACCGTTGGATATGACTGACTGATACTTACAAACAAAGTTTCAAAACTTTCTCATTTTATTTGGACTAGCTAGATAACGTCATATTTGAAGAATATTGCATTCCGTAGGATGCTTCAGTTTTATTACTGGGATTCAAAAATGTTAAGTAGTTCAGCTTTCTGCATGTAAACCTGAGGTCAGGAAATGGCACACATTCCGAAAACATGGAGACTGCACCACCGGGATTATTCTTGACTGGTACTATCCTATGTTTCCTGTTAGGAAGAAGATATTCTATAATGGTATGAATTTTACTTCTGTGTTGTTCCATATAAATGCAATGAAGAAGTCTGCTTCAGTATGCTTCTGAAAAAACATTGGCTCTGCTGCTTATAATTGTAAAAGCTTTGTGTCAGGTTGGTAAGTTCGAAAAAGCCATTGTTGCCTTTCTAAATAGCTCAGTTCAGGCAGTTGAAAGAAAGTCATAAAGATGACTGTTTTGTTTTTCCTAAATTTCCTATAGCTCCTACAGTGCAATTTCCACAAAAAATAAGAGCTGAAACAAGAGTATAGAATAACATTACAGTTCAGTTATCTTCAGAAAATAACAATGCAGATTGATTGAAGGGAACAGATTGAATTACTACAAATGTGATATAGCTAATAAATGAGTGCAATCATTTCCCAGGTAAGAATTCAAACTTTTGAAAGACAAAGTTTGCTCATTCTACTGAGAAGTGAAAATAGCAAAAATTAAGTAACATGTTTGATTCATAATCCCTCTTTTGTCAAACATGAAAAAAATAATGTTATCAAGAGTCATAAAAATAAAATAGTTGTAATATCAACTTGCAAGGTATTACCACCATGTAAGAAGTAATAATAATATTTGGTGCCTAAAATGAGTGGAAAATCAGCAATGAAGTAATGTATTATATCATTTTATCAATATATCTGGTGCCTGAGAATTTAAATACCCTACTATTTTGTGCTTTTTAATCAATAATATTTTCTTTTCATTTTCCATTTCCAATCCCAAAGAGCTAGAGTGTTTGCAAAGCTTTATGACAGCAGAGTGATCTATGCCACATAAAATGGTCCTTGCATTTTGTAATGCAAGAAATAAAGTGGAATTTTTCTCATGAGTGCTTGAGACAGACTAACTCAGAAGAACAAGAAAATATCATCATTCTGGAGGCCTCCAGTGTGACTTTTTTTTTTCCCCAGAAGTGTGGAGGTACATCAGTTGTATGGACATAATTAGAATTATCTGTCTTAAGGCTGCAGAAAATATCATTGCATTCCTGTATGCATTATATTGCAGAATATTGTTCCAAGTACAGGTGAGTTCTTTCCTCAAAACCAAACAAGGTTTTGCATTACTTAACTTCCTTCCAATAATTCTACCTAATTTTGTTGCTGTATGCTGACTGGAAACTGCTTTACATATAGATGGCTTGAGGCATTATTGTCCTTTGTCTTCTTCATTGCATGTCTCCTGGATGTTACCACCTTGCCTTCCCCAGCCTTCCTTTCACCAGGGAGAGCAGAAAAGATGACATGACCCCTTTGCCTACTGCCAGGCAAAGCCAGCCGTTCTATTAGTCTGAGTCCCCCTTGTTGGCAATTTAATTGGCACTGCTTGACTTTTTCACTGTAGAAAATGAGGTCTGCTTGTTGTACTGGTGGAGATTTTTGGAGGGAGAGAATTGCTGGCAGACAGGCATTAATTAACTGCTGCACTGCTAATGCTTTCAGGGTAGGACCAGGATTTTGATTATCTCTCTCTCTCTCTCCTTTCCTTGGACATATATCTGCAAAAGTATAGTCTGCCTATCTGAATGTTTTAAGATTACATGTGATGAAACTGCCTAGAAAGAACACAGGCCAGCTGACAGGTAAACTGGAATTACAAGTCAAGCTACCTGTTTTCGGTTTCATGCTGAATCCCTCAGTAAAGCTAGTGATATTAATGTTAATATAAGGCAGTAGGTCAAACTCTTTCATAACCATTAACTCCTGTGTTAGGGTTTTGATATGTTACGATGATGCCAGGCCCCCCCTGCCTTAAAGGTAAGTGCTCAGCCTTCCCAAGGGGGCTGGCATCTTGACATGCACTGCAAAACCCAGAAAATTATTTGACTGGGTAAAGAAATGTCAAGTGTGTCTAACAGGATCTAATGGTAAGCTGTAGACATCAGGCTCATATCACCCATCTGATTTAGTCTGTAAACCAGCTACTGCCCCCAAACTGTTTGAAGTTAATTATTGTCTGTAATTTTTTTACTGCTAGTTTAAAAATAATGAATATATAGTGCTTAGAAACAGTCAACTATGTAATACCAAGCTTTACTACTTTCATTTTCTAGC
Organism: Scytalopus superciliaris; assembly: GCA_013400415.1. Classification (NCBI taxonomy): domain Eukaryota; kingdom Metazoa; phylum Chordata; class Aves; order Passeriformes; family Rhinocryptidae; genus Scytalopus; species Scytalopus superciliaris. The sequence goes on from VXBX01004943.1 coordinate 680,487, forward strand.
ATGTAAGAAATTATTTGGCTTTTTCTTAGGTTGAATTATGCGGTACCATAAAGGATTGTAACAGTACTAATTTGCTTGAAATGGGGTTGAATTTATCGCAGCCAGCATGAGCTTGCATGTGGGGTTTTTTCCCTGCCTGATTTCACAAATAGAAAATAAAATAAAAATTAATTTCCCTGCTCTGATCTTGCAGTCCCCCCCCCTCCCCAAGCAATATGAAAAGTTATCTTTAGGACTATGTTCTGAATTCATATTAGTAATACAACTTTACAGTGTTCTATTCTTAAAAACATGAAATCAAAAAGTAAGCCTTCGTGGGTGTCTTGTGGGAGTTTTTGTTCATTTTATTTAACTATAAGAGAAACTATTAAAGCATTTTTCTAGTGGGTGTTATATGAAGAAAGAATGTTGATAAATGCCAGTGTCCTTGGTGTCTATCTGAGCAGTCAGTGACAGCTACTGTTGTTTAACCAGCTAACCTGCTTCCCCTCCTCACTGTAGACATTAACCTTATAAGCACAAATTCTTTAGAAGTTAATGGCCTGTTCTACAAGTCTGAGCATTCATGGTGATGGGTTATTAAGTTATTAAATGTATTTTGCTATGTAACTAAACCTCAAGTTGTTCTTGTAAATAATCGTGTAATTTGTTAGTTTAAATTGAGTGCATCTATTTTTCTGCCTCTAATCCTTGTTACGTTAGGAGTGGTATTAAATTGTGAGTCCTGTAAATATCAGCATAAATCTCTTGCCTTCCCTGAGATAGTAAAACAAGTGCAAATCATCAGCTTTTTCCCCTTGAAAATAGAAATTTCAAAATTAACAAATTAAAGAAGACAAATTCAGTGACAGTATGTTCTGTCAAGACCCTTGCATGTCCCTGTCAAGCCTCCCTGAATTTCATTTTACATTTTGAAATTTTCGAAGAGTTTAATTTGAATTGAAGCTAATGTTACTGACAAGAGGAAAATAGAAGCAATTGCTTTGCACTAAACAAGTTTGAATGGTTGTTAATTTGAATGACTTTCAGGCAGTGAATGTCAGAGAACAGTAGATTATTTTCGTTACCTCAGGCATTTTAAACCATCTCCCGTGGTAGGCCTGACATTTTTTTTTATTTTTTGTTCCTCTTGAACACGGAAAGCAAAGTAATTGGAGTCTGGTAATTTCAGCCCATGGCTGATGAAGATAAATCATAACGAGCTACTGGAACACACACTGACAGTCCACATAGGGCTACTAGAACATGAACTCTCATTGTTCAAATTTTGTTCCTCTCTGATTCATATTCTAGAAGGCCCCTGAAACTGTTAATTATGAGGCCAACCGCCATTTGTTATTCTGCAGAAATTTTATGCCAGAAACCAATTGATTCAAAACAATTTCACTTTGTTCCATGACTTGGGCACCTGAGCACTGACTCGCTTGCTGTGCCAGGGCAAGTGCTCAGCCTCCACTAGTTTATCTGTGGGAAGCAAAAGCTCACTTTGTTGCTTTCGAGTGAAGCTGCCCTTCATCTGAAAGGGGAACTGCTCCTCGTGGCAGGTGATCATGTATTTCCATCCTGGCATTTGTTTCCATTTGTTTCCGTTAACATGTGGCTGACCAGCTGCAGAAACTCATCCCATATGACACAGCTGAAGACTAGCCCTGCTGCCTCACTGTGCTTCCTCTGGATTTACCTGGTCATTTGGCATTAATGCTTGACCCAAGGGGAGAAATCCCAAACTGGCCATGGGATACAAATGTGGTGGTGCAGTTTTAGGCTGGGTTATGCTTCCAAGGATTCGTACCCATTGTGACTTTGTACCTTCTCAACCCTTCCTAGATGATGGTCTTCTCCTAGCCTTGATTGTCAGAGCTGGTCTGGGCAGTCTTCAGTAGCAGGACTTTCCAACCATATGTGATGGCTCTAGCTCTACCCTTCTCTGGGAAGGAAACGCAGATAGATACCAAATGTTTTCTGATTTAAAATTCTCCATGCTGTTATTTCAGCCAGTTGAAGCAGACACGGGTGGCAGTGCCACATCACCAATTAGGAGAAGGCGTGGGGGGACCAGCGGGAATTTAATTTTCTCTTTGGCTACTCCATCTCTTATCCTTGAATGTAGGCGGTGGCGTAGTTTGCATCCCCCTGCAAATTATCCAGTAGGCAGATTGACTTATTTCTGTGGTCTCAATTGTATTTGTAGTAATGGCTGATGAAATTGTTTATGCAAATAGCGTATTAACTGAGAGACGCAGTGTGGTATTGATCAAAGCTATTTTCTTGTTTTGATGCAATTCATCCAGGAGTTTCTGCTGAGGAGGAGTATTGGGAGCCTTAATATTTCATTTCAGTGGTTCCAAAATGAAATGGCTCTACTTTGAGTTTGACACAATGTTTTGTTTTCAAATTGAGATAAGCTACTTTTTAAATAGAATAAAAACTACCTGGCAACAATTAGATTGGGACATTCAGAGAAAAAAGTGCACTTCAATTTCACTGAAACTATATTTTCCTTGTTCTGTTTTTCCTTCCCACATTTTTCCTTTTCTACCTTTTTTTTTTAAATAATTTTAAAAAAATTATTATTATTTTATTTTGAACGGAAAATTCCTCAAACCTCTGTATGTGAGCATTCCATGGGGTCATAGAGGGAATTGTTTCATTTTACATCTCAGTGCCTTGTTTCCATCCCCTGTACTTCACAGCAAGGGAACCAGTTCACTGCCACTGGTAATTTTCAGGGGGCCTGAAAACAAGAGGAGAATGAGCACTTTACTCTGGGGGAATCCTTCTCCTCTCATTCAGGACTTGGTTCTCCATATTTCTAATTGAAGATTTCACCTGTCACTTGCTATCTAAAGCCCTGTGTATATTTATAAGATATTTATAAGAAGAAGGGCTTTTAAAAAAACAAAAAGACAAAAGAGAAATCACCTGTTGTGTTTCACAAAACCACTAATGGAATGCTACACAAGTCTGTTGGCTTCCACCTCAGATTCAGCATTTTGCATGTGCCTGGATAATTTTGGCATGAGCCCTGAGAGGTTTATTCTCCCCTAGGAACCTTGTCAGTGCAGAACAGCTCTCCCAGTTGGTTGATCTCTCTCCAACACCTCTGTTTAGTGGCTGGGAAGTTGTGATTTGGCCCTGAACTCTTGAGCTTGCCCACCACAGAATCACACTGTGTGCTTCTGCTGTTGTCATGTGCTTCAGGGCACTGCTTGTACCTACGTGAACCTGAATTTCGAGGCTTGTGGTTGGAAAAGAAAGACTCTGGGGCAGCAGGAAGGGGAAATTCTGGGTATTCTAAAATTTAAAGCGTTTTTCAACACTAGGGGTCAGGTACCCAGTAGAAGGGTGCATACAGACTGAAGCTTTCAGCCTATGCATTTAGAATGTTACTCAACCAGCTCATTTGTGTCATAGCTTTATGTTTATAAACCTTATTGCAGTAGCAGAGATTGTGTGCAGGCTAGCTCAGTGGAGATGCTCCATCAGTGGTTTTTGACAAGCAAATCACTCTTTAGCTGGTAGTATAAAGTATCACTTTCTGGATGGTAATTAATTGGTAGCTTCAGCTAACATCCTTTGAGGATGTTCTGTTACTCCAGTTTGAATAGTGTGACAAGTGAGATAATGGCCTCTGATCACAAGAAAATTTGACCTTAACATCTGCATCTTTTCTCTGCAGAGATCTTAAGGTCATCTGGGCAAGGGTTATAATTTTACAGTCCTTTGGTTGAATTATTTTATCTGAAGTCTTTGCACTTTAAATTGTTGTGAAAAACTGTTTCTTGTTAGAAAGAAGACATATTTTTTAATTCAAGTATTTTAACAGATGCTAAAAAATGTCATGTGAACCAAGAACCAAGCCCATTTTCAGAGTAATAGTCATCAGAAAGGAAATTTGTGTAATAAATCTCAAATCTGCTTTTGTCTAGTCATTGATTTCTTCAAAATTTGCCACTGTACCATATTGCAAAAAAACCCTGTATTTCTAAACAGTATATACCACCTTACTGACCGTTTCTTGAGGGGTTCTAAAGGTCTTTTTAAAATGTTCTTTCTAGTGTGTTATTTTTAAAACTATTTGTTATGTGAAGTTAAGAAAGGAAAGATCTGCTTATTATTTGGGAAGCCATGCATTAAGGTGAATTATAATGCCAGGCTCATCAGCCTGTAGTGTTTCATGCTTAGCCAAACACTGTGGTGTTTATGAACAATGTGACAGTGAGCACAAAACGAGACAAAAAAGGAAGAAGTTAGAAACAGGAACAGTACTTAACAAACAAGCCATCTGTCTCATGTCATTCAGTAAGTAATGGATCCACTTTTTTTAATGGCTGGTACTAAGCTAAATAATTAGAACATACCCCAGTAAGCAATGAGGACACTATATAATTTTAAATAAAAATGCAAGTATAGCAGTGTTTTAAGTTGCTTCCTGCTATAATCATAAAACACATAATTATCAAGTAGGCATACATGGAGAAGAAGTGTGAGTGAAAACTGGGAAAAATATTTTTTGCTTGCTTTTCTGTACAAACTGTGACTTTCTAAAATATATCATACCAATTGTCAGCCTTCAAAAGAAGGCTTTTATCCTTCTGCTAAAACCTACTGCTTGTGCACACAGAAAAGAAAAATCACAAGTTGATTAGATTATCATAGTTTTTTTTTTTTTCCTGTTTTTCCACAACGCAGACTTATTCCAGAAATTCTTGCTTTCTTCATTTGTTAACTGATTCAGAAGGGAGAAAAGGTGAAAAAAAAAAAAAAAAAACAAAAACATCCTTGGTGGAGACAGAGGAAAAAAGACATAGTTGGAGGTGTTGTGTGATGGTGACTACTTTTAATTCTTAAAAACGTCACTGCATTTAGATTCCTTCTGTGAATTTTAGCACTACATAGAATACCAATTCTAACTATTTTTAATTGTGCATTAATTTGTGACTTTTAATATATGATCAATTACTTTGCTAGTGCATTTGACTGCTATTCAGCATTTGAGTCAGCAAAACTATCAATGATTTCTAATAATGTTTGGTTTTTAAGATAACTAGCTAGAACCAGTCATGTTATATAATATTTTATGTTAGGCAGGGCTTCAGTTAAACTTCAGCATGGAATGATGCCTATTTCTCTCAAATTGCTTGCATAGAGTGAGAAATCATGAATGAGCTAAGCCAACATTAGGAATAGAAGGATTCAGATTGTAGAAATTCAGCGCAGGTGAAAGCTAATGGAAGTGGGGATAACTAACAGATGTTTCCAGCATTTTGTTCTTTAACTGCAGTAAACAGCTGCAGGAGTAAACAATCCTAAAGAAGATGGGGAATTATGAAGGAAATACATGTTTCAGAAACATGAAGCACACAGCAAGAAAGGTAAATGGTGAATTTGCCTGTACTTGGCTGTCTACTTTTTTCGTTTTTTCTCTGGTGGAGAGGGACATCACAGGAGGCAAAAGGGCTTTGAATAGAAGCCAAAGACAATGGGCAATTTACACAGGTAAACTACTATGGGACTTGCAATTAATCCCAGATAAAACAACAGATTTGTAAAAAAAATAGGATACTGTGAACAGACCAAAATGTGTGGAGAATAAAGCTTTGATGTTGAGTGCTAGAAAAAAACCAAAGTAGTAACACTTCTGAGAAAGAAACACAAGCAGGCTCTCAGATAGTTGCTCATCGTTTCTTTGGGTCAGGTCCACGGCCAGAAATTATTGGGATAATGTTGCGCAAAGCTGCTCTTGATGATGTTTTTGAGTATGATCTTGATCAAGCTGATGGCCTCATTATATTCATGGTGGAATTAACTTCTAAAGAGATAAGGAAATCCTTAACAGCTACCTTGACTGGGGTATTAGTATTGTGTAGAAGACACCTAGGTGGTGATCTTTTTGACAGAACTTATTCCTGAGCCAGCACCTGTTCGCAAGCTGGCTTTTTTTGGTAAGCAGCTTCATTCCTAGCCAAAAACCTGTCTTGTGCTGCTTGTAAGGTCTCTTTCCCTCCCTGTTCTTTTTGTCGCTGTGTATCCCACTTGCTATCCAGCCAGGGAATTGCTGTGAATAAAGGGTCACGAGAGAAGAGAACCTAATTTGCTCTGTCCGCAAAAGATGCTCTGTGTAAATAAAGAGAGATAATGGAAAACTAGTTTCTGTCCTGAAAAGTTAATGTAAATGAAACATGGGTGGAGGCAGAACCGGTATTGGAAAGAGAGTTTTGTGACAGTGACTGATCTTTTGTTTAGGACAGCAGGGTTGCCATACAGAATACCAAGGCTCCCTTAGATTATTTTTTTCCCTTTATTTTTCTTTCTTTTACTT
>VXBX01004943.1:686852-946625 GCA_013400415.1 Scytalopus superciliaris
TTTTTTTTTTGGTTGTTGTTTTTGTTTGTTTATTTGTTTGGCTTTTTCTGTTTTGTTCAGTTTTAAAAGTAAAGAGCACTGGAACATAACATGTCTGTAAACTGTCATTATTAAGCCCTGGAGAAGTTCTGTATTGACTATGCCATTGCTTCTTCTTTCCAAAACTGAATGTATTGGGTTTCAGAGCTCTATCCTACATGTCCACCCTGGGGAATAAGATTTATGTGGAGAATATGCAAGATCAGAAACAATACGGTGTAGAAATATGCTGCTTTTGTTTTGAAATCTCCAGTATGTATTTCCTGCCTCTTTCCTTATTCTGTGAAGATACATAAAGGCTAAATGTAGCAGGAACTGAGCGCAGAGCAAGCTTCTAACATTAAAACACAGATACGTAACAGAACTTGGCAAGTGCATGTTGTCTTTCATCCAGAGATCACAATCTGTGATGTGTACTTTGGGGTTTGCAGCCATGCCTGGCTGGGCAGGGGAATTTGGAGTTCTCCTCTACCTTTCCACTTTAAAAAAAAAATAAAAAAAAAAAAGTCCTCTTCTGTTTGGTTCCTTTTGACCAAAGGACACATGTATGAAAACTTTTACTTATTTGGAGGGAAAAAATGGCACTCCAAGATTAGGGACTACATTATTTTCATAACAAAACAAACAAGCAAACAAACAAACAAAGCAAGGAATTTAAATTCACTTGCTGCGAAACATGCATCAGCAAGGCATAGAATCCACTTTCTTTTCCTAGTCCTGCCATGAACTTTAGTGTTATGTTTTATATACATATGAACAATGTAGCAGCAACAAGCAGCCATTGTTTACATCAATTAAGACCAGAGTGCCACTATTAAAACTGCTTTATAGCTAGCAGGCACCCCATATTGTTTGCACAACAGCAGTTACTGTAACCTACATTTTTGGGGTGGGAGGTGTCTTTTGTGTAGCTTAACATTTTCAATTCTGAGGTTCCCTTGTGGAACTGAGAGGTTTATTAATAAATAGCACAGTATACTGAGTATGTATCTTATTTGGAAGGCTGCTGATTTTTAGCTGAGCAAAGGAAAACTTGTGAATTTCTGGCTTCCAGTCATCATTTTTTTAAGTGGCTTTGTAGTTTGTAAAGATGCATGTGCTGTTCCCTTAGCTGGTCATTCTGAAGTTTTTAGCTTTTCTGTTTCAAACAGATTTGTTAGATGGAGATATCATTTGAATGGTCTGGTAGGTGTCCCCTCCCCAGGTAGTTGCTCCAGAAATCTCTCAGTAGGGAGGAGGAAGAGAGCAACTTGTCTGAACATGGGCCAGGATCAAAGTTGCTCAGGGCTGCACATGCTTGTCCAAGTGGAATTGGCTTGAGGTCTTCTGGGCTCATCCCTCCTCCAAGGGAGAAGGGAGACTCACATATTATGTTGGTTTCTTGGCATATGGATGAAGTTTTATGAAACTGATTTGTGCTAGTAATATATACGGGGTCCAGCAGGGCTAAAGAATTAACAATTTTAAATTGTCAACACAGTCTATTTTTGGTGTTTGTCACTATATTTCATTGGAATTTTGGCCCTGCCAAAGGAGGTTGGACTTCAAACCACTTGATACACACTTTATATTGTTTCAAACTGCTGAAGAAATCAGCAGAAGAAAATTTGCTTCCTTTGCCATACATTGTGCTTGCATCTTTAGTGATTATTCTCTTGACACAGTGATCCAAGGACTTATTGATAAGTCTGCAAAATTTTGATGGCATTGTGTTTTTCAGGAGGCAATATTTCTAAGGATCAGAATTTAGGGGCTAGAGAGTGATTTAAATGCCATCTTGGTTGGCAACATTATAAAAGTATTTTTTATTTTTAGGGACCTTTCAGCCCATACTGTGCAATATCAGATATGCTGGCTGTAGCATAATTGAGTGCTGCAGTAGTTCTTCTCCATCTAGTCCATGAAGCATTCCATATGAATTTTGTTTTTTTGAGAAATCTTTCACATTTTCAAGGCATTAGTCCCATTAGATGGTGGTTACAAAGAGGTTTTTTAAGCTTGGGAGCCAGTCAACAAATGCAGGTAAATTCTGCTGTGGAATGGTGAGGTTCTGAAGGCTGAAGCAGTAGAAACAGAACAGCCAGGCAGGAGGTAAAACTAGTGCTGCCTTCAGAACCTTGCAGTATTTGTGCAAATTTCCACCCACAAGAGCTGAAGCCCTTTCTCTGTTATCCTAGCTGTATGCTCTGTCCTGAGACCAAAATGAAGTCCTGTATTTCTGCTGTAGAATAATAGGTTGGCCTTTCTAGTGAGCAAGTAAAGAATCAGTTTTTCAACTATGTTTATTCTTGTCATGATGGCTGGTGTATTTTAAGGTGTCCATCACCTACTCTGGGAGCAGCAGTCCTGGAGTGGATATCTCCTGGTGCCATTTTCATGTTGAAGACTTCAGTTGAGCAATAAACTGTTAGTACATCTCTGAAGAGCAATTATTTATCAAAATGCTCAGTGAAACTGTATTTCACAGTATACAAAACAATTTTCTTTTCTTGTTTTATTCAGAAGTCCTTATTCTGAGAGGAGTGTTACCTTACTTAGAAGCACACTTTCAACTGTTGTTACTGCACTATTGCTGCTGCTTGATCTTGATTTGCTTAGAAGTTAGTTTCTTAAGGAACATGCCAAAGCTTTGGAAGCTTAAATCTAAACTGTGACACAGAGTAATAACTGTACAGTAGAATATAAATTGGTTGAGTTATAATGAACAATTGCTGTTCACTTGTAACAAATGCAACTCTAAAGCATAGCACCAAGCACATTGTAAGAGGAAAAGATCTTACTGTTTTCATCCTGCAAGTTGGATATATGAGGAGAACACTGTATTTTTTTCCTGTGTGCATCATGGTCGGCTGGCCATCTGCTGTTAGGAGAATCATAAAATGATTACAGGCTGGGACAGAGGACTTCTCAACCATAAAAATGTGTCAGTACATGTTTAGTGAATGCTAAGGTTAACTTTTATCACCCATAACACTTAACTTAATAAAAGGATTACAGGGATCTCAACAGAGAAGATCCTGCCTTTTGGATTTTCTTCAGAACTGGCCTTGATTTATAAATAAGAAGTAATTAGGATTTATAAGATACGATCAAGCACAGTTTCATGCATCTGTACAGCACAGTGAATATATATATTGTGCGCACCGAATGTAGCAGTAGGAGAGCTGTACAAACTGTGATAAGTAACAAGTAAACTGTGGGGTTTGTTTGGTTTGGTTTGAGTTGGGGTTTTTTTTACTGAAATCTATAGTGTTTTCTGACTGCTCAGAAGCTAATGCCTGGCATGTGTTATTGCTTAATTATATCCTGTTGTGTGATTAACAAGACAAGCAATCTGATCTTGGAAACAAATGGTCTTTCAAAATTATAATGTGTTCTTCATTCTTACTAAGTCTTTGGATTTTGTTAGAATGTATGGGCTGCTTTCACTCTCTTCAGTTTGCCCTTTAAAAAATGTAGAAGTTGTTTGGTTTTTTTAAATCTGGTTCTAATGATAGATCTCACCCTGTCAGGTTGTCAGCTATTTCAAACCCTTAAAATCTCTGCACAAATTAAATTACAAATCTTTCTGTGACTGTTCATTTCCAATGGGCTTTTGTTATCTTTCCATCTGTAACTTTATTAAGGGTGATTGCCCTGTAATTCCTTGCTTCTGGCTCCCTCTTGGGCTGAGCACTCAAACTTTTAGAGCTACTAAAATTTGTAACACCTTTGTTGAATCTTTTGAGGAGACATTGAAAAACCATTACATTAAGGCAGAATATGTAAATAATTTCTGTTAAAAAACACAAAAAAAACAAAAAACCCACAAACCAACACAAAAGAGAATGCCAATACCCCACATACCCCAATGAAACAAACAAACAAAAAACAACAACAAAAAGAAACCCATACCCAAACCCTCCCCCTTACTTGAGCGACAATAATTGTAATGCCTTAGCAGGATTTTGAATAGGATTTATAGACTACTTGGTCATTTGTTTGGCTCTCATGGGCTACTTTGAAGGCTACTAAGAGTGTGGCTTGACTGTGATTGGAATGCTTGCTAATGTTAGAGAAACTAGGCTAGCTGATATATTCCACAGGCTATTTTCCTTCATCTTCTTAATTATGAAGTTAGCTTGAGTGGGTGGTGTTTTTGACAACCTTCTGAAGAGTATTGCAAAAAAGTCTTTGCAAAGCCCTTGTTTGAATGTGGCACAGACTACAGGGATATGACATCTCTTTTGTGTTGTTTGTTATTGAATATTTCAGCCTTCACTAACTGATCCTGTTTTTCACGGTGAGGGCAACTTTGATGTGGTCTTTGTCATATAAAACAAAAGTACAGAATTTAATACAAAAGCTGTAGGATAGCTGAAAAAAGCACCTTAGTATCTCCAAAGCCTGAAGTGTCTGAACTGCTCTTGAAATATTTTTTCATGTTTGACAGAGTTTCTCTAGCATTGGCTCTGATCATTCTAAAAATTCAGGTGGCATTATTATTACATTCTAGCCCTGGGAATAATAATATCTGTAACTATTCATTTGAGTAGTCCCAGCAGAATCACAGCAATTGAGCTGAACTGTGTTTTGCGTTCAAGGTTAAGACCAAAGAGACCAAAGATGTTTCTAGTCATGTTGAAGGAAGTCTTTTATGGACCAAGAAATGGAGTCTGAAGGAGTAAATCTTTGTTTAGGATCCTGTCAGGGTTGTCTGAATGACAGCCTGGATAAAGAAAAAATCTTGGACATACTTAACAAGAGAAAAGAAGAAAAGGTAGTCACTAGTAGTATCTATCCTAATCTGTTTTTCATACTGCAGCACCAGCCTTTTTTTCTGTTCCCTGGCCATCCATTCATGCCAAAGTAACAAGGTTGTTCACAGTTCTACTTTCCACATGAAATGATGACTGAAGTTACCTAAAATGGTGACTAATCAGTAGCATCTTCCATGAGATCTATATTTTGTAATGCTCCTTTCTCAAAGCACCCTAGCAGTGTCTTGCTAAAGACAGTGGGCCGTATTTGAGAGACAGAACAGCCTGCAGGAGCAGCCCACAGGAATTTTCCCTTGCATTTCCTGCTGTGCTGCTACTACCAGAGGACAGAACATCTGTACTGAGGTTTTATGGGAAAAGGAGAAGATAGGTGGGTTTGTTAATATTTTCATGGTATTCATTTTGTTGCATTTTCATTGTATTTCAATATTGTCTTTAAACACCCAAATGACTAAAATAAAATTTTGTAAGTATTAAAGATGAAAAATACAATATTATGCCTAGCTTGTTCGAAATGAACATTAGAGTATGCTTACTTCTTCTTTCCCCTCTGCCCCAAATTACGTGGCTCACTGTTGCTTCAAAATGTCTTTTGAGCTGTTATTCCTAAATTGGTTGAAGTAGCCCAGGTAAATTTGAAGCATCAATGTCAGACTTTGGGGGGGACTGTACAGGGGGTGGGGCTGTGAGGGAAACTCCCCCCCTGGTCTGTTCATCCTGTCCAGCATTCATTCCACAGTGCCCCTTGTCCTTTCCACTGGATATTTGGAAAAGCTGTGCTGCCGGGCTACTGACAGGGACAAGGTGAAACACCTCCCTGCTTTGGAGTGCCCTTGGCTTTTTCATGGTTCTGGAGCCTGCTTCTCAGATCCAGCTGGTTAATAGGCTAATGGCTCTGTGAAGTGAGAGTCAGGAGAATGAGCAAGCTGCTTCTGTTGTGGCAAGAGAGGAGGAAATGAGACCCAAGGGAAGGCTAAGCTTCCTGTGCTGGAGTCATGCTGACTTGGGTTACAACTTTTAGTTTAACAGTCCTGTAGATCAGGCTTAAGGTAATTTCTGGTCCAGCAGACTTCACAAACAGAATGAAATTGTGTGTTATGGGGGTTGGATGATCCATAAAAGACAGAATTAAAATTTTTCTGACATAAAACTGTGTTTTTAATATATACAGTTGTTACTGAATATGCCATTTGGGTGAATTCAGATACCACTGGGCACAGAAAAATACATTATACAAAGGACTTTAACATTATGTTGTACATTGAGTGTCCTAATTTGTCTGCTTAAAGAGCAAAAGAAGTGAACAGAGGGAAAGAAATATGGAATTTAATGAATATTTAGGCTATTTAACCTATTTTGTTGGTTGACTGCTGAGAATTTTCTCTGTCTTAATCATAGATCTGTAATTTGAGCCCATCTTCCCTCCTGCATTTTGCTATTTTGGAATACAGTTTATGGTCATGCTTTGGACTTTATAGTTGCAAACAGGTCCACAGAGAGGAATCAGGCATAGTCTTTGTTCAGAAGTGTTGATGTTTTTCATTATGTTTACTACAACTACAAAAGATCTGAGACAGGGTAGGCTCTCCTTTTTCCCTCATTATCCCTTGCACAATACAGCCTTTGCACAGCAGAAGCCTTGTCCTTCTATTTTGTGAAGTTTATATCATCTGGGGAGCTACTAAATTGTTTCATGATGTTTAGCACTATTTCTTTTTCCTTCATATATTATAAGTTACAGTTTTCTGTATGGCTGTGCATAAATAACCTCTGCTATCTATGCATGGCAGATCAGACACCACACAGCCCAACTTTGGCCAAACCTTCCGTGGTCTGTTACTGTTGGCCAACACAGATTTCTGATCTCCTTAGTCTCTGAAGTACCTGTGTCTTCCCTGACCATCACAACTTGGCTTGGTGACTCCTCTAGTTTTGTCATATAGGTCTCAGGTTTACATTTTAAGTTATTTTACCAGTATCTTCTGATCTGGACTCTTAAGGGAAAGCAGAAACAAAGACTGAGGTCACTTTAGGGAGAACAAGCTGTCCTGTACAACAGCACATACACAGGCAACTGGTGCAAAGGAGAGCTTATGGCCTGGGAATAGTATTTTGGATATCCTGACCCTATGTAAGATGTGGAGGTAGGAGTCCAGAGTTTTCCTGCAAGGCAAGGGTATGATGGATCTCTGTTCTCAGAAATCAGAGAGAAATGCTGCCACGTTGTCAGCACAACCCCAGTGCTCCTCTGCAGAGCATAGGTACGTGCATGTAATCCACTTTGCTGAAGGAGATGGATGCACTTGCCTATTGAGCTACAGAGCTGTATTCACCATGACTAAAGCTGTTAGCTAAACCAAAATTTTGTGAGGGGAAGAAAAAAAGGTATATTAGAAGGCTGAACTCACTGGGAGAGAGGGAAAAGGATGAAGCTGGATCCGAGGCATAATATGTCCCCCTACTATCATGTTTCAGGGTAACTTAAGCATTCCCAAACCTTAGAAGGGAAGTATTGACTGTTAAGTAGAGCAAAGTTCTTAACCATCATAGTAAAAGAAACTTTAACATGCTAAAATGCATGTTTTACTAAAGTATTATTAAGTAATATACATACTTAAATGTGATTGCCATTCTTTTGGGGATTTATCTCCAACTTCTATTCAGGTTATATCTGCCTGGCAGATATATATAATGATAGAGTCAGATCTTGTTGAAACTTGTGTAAACCTGAACAGGTTTTAAGCCACCCCCCCTTAAATACTGGTAGGAGTATTGCTAAGGGAGCAGCGAACACTGCAAAAGCTGAAAAACCAACCTAGGTACCTGGACAAGCTCAGAGGGCCCCTGCCTGCTCTGAGCAAAGTGCTACCTCATCTCTGACCCTACGTAAGTACCTATGCTGGTAGCATGAAAGTAGGGTTTAGCCAAGCAGCATCACGTGTTTTACTGTGGTATGAATATCATCATCTGAGCTTTCAAATAAAAATGAGCCCTAGTTAATGCTTTATATTAAAACTAATTAGATAACTTGAGAACCTGAAAGAAATTTCACAATCTTAACCTTTCATCCACAGCTTCAAATTCTGAAAGTCTCTTTTCTTTAATGCTCACCAACATTTTACTATCCAGTACCAGGACTATCTTGATATTTATTGCTCTTTTATTTTTTTTTTTCATATTCATTTTTTGGTCACTGGATTTTTAAATTGGCTGTTATTAATGTAGTGATTTTAATGTTAGAACAGGTATTTTTAAATATCATCAATACCTTTCTCTAAATTATATCTAATTTGAAGTGTGGAAAGCGTAATTGTTGAGGGGAATGAGAATCGTGAATATCTGCTAAAACAGAATTATTTCAAAGCTGAGAATCTGAAAAGCCAAATCTGCTCTTTTGGTGAACTTCTGAGAGGTTTACTCATTTGTATGCAAAAGCTAAAATTTGGCTTAGATGGAACGCATGTAGCAGCTATGTCTCAAAAGATAACAGTGATACTGAGCTAAAGTAAATTATTTACTAATTATAACAAAACAAGGAAAATGTTTCAATTTTGCCCCTCTGGTGGATGTTTTTTAGACTGTTAATTTGTATTGAAAAATGTTCACATTTGAAGCCATTGCGCATTGTGTGTAGATTTTGCGAACAAGATACGATACTAGTTTCACTGCTACAACTTGTCACTGCCCCAGTACACATTTGCAAATGCAGCAGTAAAGAAGCCCTAGTTTGCTGAGACTTTGCCCATATGTAGTGAGCCCAAAATAACAAATTAAATGGAAGAGAATTACAGCCAATGCTAATGTGCACTCCAGCTCACTTACCATATAATTTTTTCTTGAAATGTATTCCTATTTTCAAAATGATTTGAGTATCAAAATGCTTTAGAATATTTGCTAATGTGCTGTGATTTACCATGGTGAACAACATTCACTAATGTTTATTCCAAGCAGTTATACATGGTTTTTTTTCTTTCTTTTAAACTCAATTGCTTCCAATGTTAGGAAATTTAAAAATTATCTTGTCCGTGTTGCAGAAAATCATCCATTTTCTCCTGAAATAACTTAAGGTTCCTCTCTGCTGGACTCAGTACAAGTCTGAAGAGAAAAAAAATCAGTCCTTGCTGTAAATAATTTGGAAGAAAAGATTAAAACATGAGATTGACAGAGATAAAGCTCAAGGAAAACATGGGGCATTACTGGCTTAGGCACCTTACCCAAGTGGTTGTTTGATGGGGTTTTTTGGTTGTTTTTTGGGTGTGTTTTTTTCAGGCATTGTGATCAGGAAGGGTTTTAGATAAGGAATAAGGAGTCTTGTATTTCTTCAGGGAAACTGGACCAAAGCCAGCAGAAGAAAGCACCCAGGAACTTGGTTAACACTATTATCTGCTTAATAGTTGTGGCCCCATCAGAGATGGAGGTGTTACATGAAAGACAGTGCATGACAACTTTGAATGTGTACATGAGTTGCAATAAATAGGCATTTATTCAACCAGGCCAGAGTGTTTTTGTTAGCTTGAAGAAGTTGTCCTTAGAGAAGAGGTGCACATCACAAGCACTGAGATGTGTCTTCTTCACCCAAAGTGGAGCCATCAGGACAGCCTCCTCTAGTCCTGGCAGCATTCCCGGTTCCTTTCCACCTTCAACAGCAGCAACAGCAACTTTGCTGTTTGGGATAAACCTCAGCTGCATTTTCCTCTCCTGTTTTATGCCTCCTGGGCCTTGGTAAGTACAGCAATGCTGGGTTAGAGGAGGCAGCTGTGGGTGTGTTTGTGGTGGAGGTAGGCTTGTGCTGGTTAAAGGATTAGAGAGGAGCAGGATGAGATGAGGAGGCAATGGAAAGGGAAATACATCTTCATAAAACACCAATCCAATTCTTCTGACAAATTAGACCAGACCATCTCTTTAGAGTTATAATTGCTCTGCTTTGTTTCAAGCTCCTAAAATTCTTGAAGTATAATCACCGTTAAGCAGACAAAACAGGACCACTATGTGGCATAATTTCAGAGGACTTTTTATGAATTCCCACTGATTTTATAAAAGAGAAGGTAGATATGAGTGTTCATTCCTTGATTCTATTACACTTTGATGTGTTAGCAACTTCCAGTAGTATATTTCACTCCAGTTTTGATCAAATGAAAAGACAATAAATATCGCTAAATTTAGCATTTTTTTTAGTATTAGAAAAACTTGGGTTTGTTAACATTGTCTGCTTGTCATGCTACAACAAATCAACAAAAAATGGTGTTTACTAGTATATCTAATGATTTAAAGTTAGAAATCCATCATTAAAACTACTGTTTTCATCTTTGAAAATGTCACACAGGAAACCCTTGTGTTGACTCTCCAGTGCTGCTTATAGTATGTAATGTATTCTCAACATGACTTGATAAGTTAGAATTCCCCCAGAATTTTTTTTTGCTTTTATCATGGTCATTACATATTCTTCTATTGTCAGACTGTAATCTATTACTGAAAATAAGGACATGAACACAAAGGCTGAAGCAGCTTTTTGTCCAGGTTAAAAAAATTTCATATGTATTTATGTATATATTTATATATGCACAGTAGGATACATGTGTGTGGGATGCTGGGTCTTTTTCAGATTTAAGCTCTGGTTTGGCATTCATATTTTCAGAGTGCAAAGAAGTTTAGGACATTGCTAGGTTATCACGTGTAGAATGAATATTGATGCTGCTTTTTCATTGACTACAGTGAGCTGTATTTAAAAAAAAATAAATAAATAAATGTAAAGACAACCAAACACCTCCCCATGCTCCCCAAACCCAAACACACTTATATTTAATTTTTCAACTAAGTTATGTAATAAAGGGTTTCTTTATTTCTGAAGAAATCCGCTGTTTTGAAGTAAATACATGTGACTGATTTATCTTGGTGACAGGTCTAAGGATAAACGCTGTGCAGAAGTTAGATGAGTCCTTAGTGTTATGGCTACTTGGCTAAAGGACTTTTCATAGAAGAAGGCAGGATGATCACCCTTTTCTCATGTTTGGGCTGATTTTTTCCTTTTTTTCAATTAAAAATATTAAGAATTGTTACAGTTTATACTCCTTAACTTACCGCCTTTTTAAAAATTTTCTTCCTGTTTCTGGTCATTCTTTGTTAACCAAAACAGTTTAAGAAGATAAGTCCTTACCTTCTGCTTTATGTTCTCCTAAAAATATAATGCATACTATGGAAGTCCCCTTTACTTGGAACTCGAAGTTACATTTTTGTAAAAATAATATTTATATACGCTTTTAGATATTTAAATTCGTAACTCTGGCTGTGTTTTGTGCTTTGTTTTGCTTGCATGGATAGGAGTTGTGATGGATTTGTTCACCCTAGATGATATTTATTCCTTTTACTTCATTACACATAATCCACCTGTGCTAGATCTTAAGGTCTGTGTACACTTTATACTCTACTAGAGAGCTTATCAGTTTCTCTGCAGGCAGCTCAATTTGAATTTTAAAACTGAAAATGAATGAATTTGTGCTGCTTCTTCAGCTTCTCACAGAGCTGCACTTGCACCCTCCTAGTGGTGTGATAACTGGGGGATATCAAGCTTGCAGGATGTTGCTGATTTTGGCTGAAGAGTTTATGATTTCATTCTGATCATAAGCTACTTCTACTGTTATTACTTATGTATTATTTCTGCACTCCTCCACCTCTTTCCCCTTTTGAGAAATCTGAGATGTTTTCACTAAGATAAAGACATCAGGAAAAACAAGAGCTTTTAATTTTAGACAGAAGCAAAGTCCAGGCTCAACTGTACAAATAATGTTCTTGTAAATGATTCACTTCATTAGCCTGTAAGACAAATGTTAACTCATAGTTGGCTTTCAAGTCAGATAGGTGTTTAAGAAGTTACTAAACATCACTGGAATTTCTTATTGGTAGCCTGTGTTACTGCACAGTCTTTACAATGCACATCAGATTTTGAAATTGAGTCTAATTCAATTAATAAATGCATTTCTTTCTTTTAACTTATCAATGTACCTTAATCCACTCAAGCTAATCATCATTAAAATATAGACACATAGCATGGTCTTGGTTGTAAGGGATCTTAAAGATCATCTAGGTCCAACCCTCCTGCCATGCACAGGGACACCTTCCACTAGACCAGGTTGCTTAGCGCCCCATCCAACATGACCTTGAACACTTCCAGGGATGGGACATCCACAGCTTGTCTGAGCAACCTGTTCCAGTGCCTTATCATCCTCACAGGAAAGTATTTCTTCCTAGCACCTAATCTAAACCTACCCTCTTTCAGTTTAAAGTCATTCTCTCTTCTCCTATCGCTGTTTTTCACCCAGCCTGTATTTTAGCTTGGGATTACCCCGATCCAGGTGCAGGACCCTGGACTTGGCCTTGTTGAACTTGATGAGGTTTGCATGGGCCCACCTCTCAAGCCTGTGAATCCCTTCTCTGCAGCATGTGAACTGCATCGCACAGCTTGGTGTCAGCAGCAAACTGTCTGAGGAAGCATTCAGTCCCAGTTCCGTGTCACTGACAAAGATGTTGAACAGCACCAGTCCCAGTACCAACCCCTGAGGAATGCCACTAGTCACTGGTGTCTACTTGGACATCGAGCCCTTGACCACAAATCTTTGAGTGTGATGGTTCAGCCAATTCCTTATCAAGTCTGTGTCTCTCTGTTTTAGAGACAAGGATATCATGTGACACAATGTCCCTGACAACCTGATCATTTCTGTAATGATTCTGTGAGCCCTATCCAACCCGAACTTTAAGACTTCCAAGGCTGGGGCATTCATAGCTTCTCTGGGCAATTTGTGCCATTGTCTCACTGCCCTTTCAATATCAAAAGAACTATTTGCAAACTGTTGCTCCTCTTGGGGACCAGAGGATGCTTTTCTTCCTGCAGAAATTTTAAGTAATGTAAAGGAGGATGATGCTGAAATAGAAAATTTTCTTTAGTCCCTTATTTTGATTTCCCTTGTCATGAAATACAGTTTTATCAACTCTTACAAGGCACTTTGTAAAATGATGTACAGAGAGAAGAAGGGAGAATATAGACAATGAGAATGTGTGCATAGTTAGCATCCAGTTCTTTTAATAGGAAATTACAGTATCTTGATTAAATACAGAAGTAGAGAGAATTGCTTCTTCATTTAAGCAGAAATTATTTTATCTTCAAATATTCTGTCCAATATGTTTTGACACTGCAAAATTCATGGCTTTATATTTTTAGTTTTCCCAAATAGCATATCCATTATTTTGAAATACATTTTTGTTTTTGTATTATTGGTATTTATTTTCAACATACTAAAGCTCTATTAAACACAGATCTGACTATGACCTATAGTATTTTGCATGAAGTGTAACTTTATTGTTATTGAATTAATTCTACCTGTACTTGCAGGACAGGTTGAAGAAAGGCAATTTTTGATGTTTGTTATAAATTCCTTCTAACATAGACAGACTGCTCTTATACCCTAGATTTTATCTGTTATGGATGTAGTTTTGGGCTTTCCAGAATAATTTCATGTTTTCCTTCTTTTTCATGGTGGTGCTGAAATGATGTTTCTTTCAGGGGTTTAGGTTGGTTTACAGTCATGGATATCCTTGCATATGATGACCAGTGATGTTCTTCCTTTTCTTTTTTGTCATGTCAAGATGAAAGCAAGCACTCTTAATGAAATGTTAACTTTTTAATTTTGCTTCTTAAAAGTTTGTGTATATTTCTTGTTTTACCTCTAATCTCATCAATGTGTTTGAAGGTGGGGTTTGTTTATTTATTTGTTTGTTTGTTTGTTTTTCTTCACATTTGAGACCCATGACATTCTATTGGAGGTGCAAATAACAAGTATCTTGTTCTGGGTTTTTCTTTTTCATTGCAGAAAAAAAAAAAGGAAGGAAAAAACAGTATAAAAATCAGTTGGATTGCATTCATGTTAATGCCTAAAAGAGGCTATGTATATGGCATGTTTCATCTTAGCTGACTAGTGATTTGAAGGAATCTGCAGTAAGTGAAGGAACTCCATTAGCCTGTTGGTGCACCAGTACTGAGTTAAGTGATGAAATACCTTCTCTTCTGTACAGTGTAATTTTGTCGAGGAGATAAATTGCAGGGTGCATTTTGTCGTGTTGTGTTTTCATGTTAGTTGATTGTAATTATTGTTCATGGGGTTACTGAAGTTAATCTCTATATGGGAGAGATATGTAATTTTCCTAGCTATATAATGCAAAACATGCTCAACTGTCACTAATATATTTAAGTTTCATTAGAGTGAGTTCTTTATCCTGATTAGACAGAACCATAGCATGCCTGAAAGAAAAGTAGAGGGGTTATAGGATTTGCTTGTAGTTATGCACTCTGCACCGAAGCATGTTTTTAAAAGAAAACACTCTCCAAATCAAGTGGACAGAATTGTGACTTTCCCAGCAGTCCACAGTCATGGTGTGACTTCATTGATACTTTCTTTTCCCTCCTACTTTTCTTTTGACTGCTGGCTAGTTTGGCTAGTTACTTTCTGTGCTGTACATTAGTAGGAAGATGTGTTAGTTTTTTCTGAGCCCTGTGATTTGCACCTTCTAATAACAGATCTGTAGAATTTGAGGATCAAATTCCACAACTGTTCATAAAATAAATTGGATGTGACACAGGCTGTAGGTGAGAGGTCTTAGAGTTTTCCTTCAAGACTGAAAAGAAATCTAAAATACTGGTGGCCTTCAAGTAAAATCAAAAGCAGCCTTTTTGGGAATACAGAGCTTTTGAGAGAGTAAAATCAGTAAACCCAAGATGGATTAGCCAGTGCTAAATGGCATTCGCAGGCAGGAGTGCATGATTTGCGCAGGCACGGCATTCAAGGATCCTGATCAAAGGTTGTCTACACTGTGACCTGCTGTATGACATTGTGCATATTCTTTGACAGTTAAAAGAAGGACGAGTCTGATTTCTGCTTTCCCAATGCACTCATGTTTATCCCCTGAAGAGACAACATGTTCTTCCTTTGGAAAGCAAACATACTTAGATGGTGGATATTTGAATAAAAGGGAATTATTTTATTGTCCCTTGGTAATTATTCAGGTCTGCCGTGGTGTAGGTGCTAATGTGAACACATACGAAAATCTGTCTGACATTAGATTTATTTTAGAAGCCTAGCATGTACCTAGAATTTGTAGTTGGCCTTACAAGGAGTCAGTTTTATGTTGAAAGAGATCTTCCTGCCTGGTAAGTAGAAAGTGAGAAGAAAGTTAATGAAGGAAACACAGTTTCCTCTCTCTGTAGGTCACATTTTCGTTAAAGGGAGATGTATTTGTATCATTCTGTTACAAGACCTTTGAAGACAATATTTCATTTTCTCAAAATGTAGTAGAGCTGTATAGTTTGTTGATGTTTTCTGTCAACAGGGAAAGCTCTGGAGGCACTTCAAATGTCACATGCTATGCTTACCTGTGTAGCAGAAGGGAAACGGAGCGGGGTCAAATATTACCATCTTTCTTACGAAATATTGTTTAATATCCCTGATTCCTAGCTCTATGTTATTTAGAAAGAATGCAGTTTGCTGGCTGATTGGTGGGACTCCATGGTGAAAAATTAAATAGACCCTTAAAAAAAAACCTGCCTTTTTTCTCAAGAATGTTGAGGTAATGAAATAGAAAGTTCACTGTGGTCAGAATAATTGCAAATATTATTTGTACATATCTATCAATCGTAGACTTATTATACTTGCACTGTAACTATCAGCAAAGAATTTTTCAGTTACTTCACTGTGCAGTCTTGTGTTGACTCTGCATCTGGTTATAGACTTGTTTCTTCTTCATTAGTCATAGAGCCGTCTGGTGACGAACATTAACTTTCAGGAAAACCACACAAAGTTTAAGCAGTGAGTGAACTTAAATATTAACCAGCATTCCTCTCTGTCCTTCCTTACTCTTATCCAAAATCATGCAGTCATGCTTTATGTTTCCTTAATTTTTCAAGTTCTTTGGGGAAATACACCCTTGAAAGCTACAGTTTAAGACTGATTTTAAACCTCTGTCACATTGTCCTTTAACTGTGCACAGTTTCTGTTGGTTGGTTGGTTCAGTTTTTTTGCACTGTCTTAAATCACCATAGTAAAACGGTGATAGTAAAATAGCAACAGAAGTGCTTTATCATTTGTGAATGAAGAAAAGAAAGCCTATTTTTATCTTTATCTGAGGGATGCATATGCATAAGTGAGTAATTTATTTAAATGTTTTGTGTATGAAATGCACAGTGTGATTGTCTACTTTGAGGAGAGGATCAGAGTAAAAAAGAACAGCTAATAACACCACTTAAAATTCTGAATCCTAGTATGAATCATCACAGCATTAGTTACCACTAATTTGACATAATGAAGAAGTGGTACACATAAATTCTTTGTGGTTAAATGGCTAACTATACTTCGTTTATAAGAGAGGAGGAAGGAAATTGTGTCCTTTTTACAAAACTCAGTTACTTGCATGCATATCACTTATGTATAGACTATATAGGGTTTCCTACCACAAAAATGTACTATGTATTATGGCCTAAGGGATGACATTGTGCTTCCTATCAAATCTGCCCCTCTCCCCCCCTTTTTTTTTTCTTTTCATTCCCCAGTAACTGGAAGCTCTTCAACTATAGCTTCCATGAGATAGAAATGCTGTTACCTATTACAAAGGTCACTGTTGAAAGAAGCTTTCTAGAGAAAACCAGTGAATTTCAACAGTGGTGCCTAATTACTTCATTTTGTGCATCTAAATGACTCACCATCCTGTACAGGGACAGAGCACAATGCATACCTGATCTGCCAAAGTTTCCTATTGATTTCCATTAGGTCAGGTTTCCTTTCAAAGCACCACCATTAGTGGATCATGTTTAGTTACCAAGGCAAGGAGTTACTCCTGTCAAGCACATCTTGGATTTGGAGAACTGCCATAATTACAAACACTTGCTTGTATTCCAGTGCTTGACAGAATGCCAGAATTGGAACTGCTTTTAATTATACAAAGGCTGCTGCAATTACTTCATCTTTTGCACAGCATATCCATTGTATATTTCTACTTTAAAGTATCATGGACTTTCTCTGAAGAGGAGATCTTACTCATCATTATATTTCCTAATTTATCCATGCGGAGTAGCAGTCAGTCCTTACCAAAGATTTAACTCAGAATGACTGACATGAAAGTTTTCATTTTCACAAGATTTCCTGGCTCTTTCAAAATAAGCTACAACCTTTCTTAGAATTTAAAGCTATGCTATATCTGTCCAATGAGAACAGTATATTTTATGATGCATTTCCCCCGCTGTTTCGTTATTTTTAGGACTGAATCCCTAAAATGTAGCTTGAGTGAGTAAGATTCTATTGAGATCCATTTTAGTGAAATGTATAAATGGATTTATTTATGCAAGTTTGAAGGAAGCTAAAAAAAAAGAAAAAGTTAATTCAACATCTATTCTTAAATACTGCCTCAATCTGCAGTCCTGTGAATAACACAGACTTCTGAATATGGAGGATTATAGAAGAGGGCAAATATTCATAAACACCTTGTTGTTTTTTAGGTGTATATTCTCACACTTTGGAATTTCTTCCATTCTGTTGCTTCTTGCAGTTAGCTGACACTAAATTAAAAAAGTAACTTGTGGGATAATCCGTTCTGCACTTTTATAAACAGTGATATTGGAAAGTATCTTTCTGCTGATCAGATTATACTCAGAAAGAGAAATGTTCTGGGCTGTGATGTGAGTTAGTTAGAAATGAATCCTTAGTGGCAATGTGAAACAAACAGAAAAAAAAGTCCCTATCCTAAATATACTCCAGAAACCTCTTGCGTTAAGTTAAGTTAAAAACTGTACTATGCTGAAAGAGAAGTACTGAATTGTTGCAGCCTTTTACAGTGCAGTTGGTGTGGAGCTGTATATTCAGGATTGGCATGACAATTGTCTGGATGTGGAGTTATCTGATGACACTCCATAAGCTCTTACATAGAAAAAGATATGAAGAAATGCTTCATTGGTTCCCTTGGATGGTGAGTTTTTTCCCTTCTTTCAGATTGTGAACATGATTAATATATTTGACTAACTTATATCATAAAGCAAAAAAAAAAGCAACACAGATGTGGGCAAAAGAGGTGCAAGAGATAGCAAAAATGTATAGATATTTTCTAGTATTTCCAGCTTTTATTAAAGATAATGAAATTTAATTTAGGATTGGTTTTGGTAATATTTGTGCCCAAGAAGCCTATAAGTCTTGTCAGGGCTTGATAAAACTCAATTTTATAAATCAAAAATGTTTCCTTAACAAGATCAAAAGTGTGCAGAAACTGTTCTGTGGGATTGGCTGTGTTTACCAAGCTGGCTGCCCCTAGCCATTAGTTACAGAAATGTATATTGCCTGCCTTAGTCTCACTTGCCAGGTGTTTAGAGTTTTAGTTGTCTTTTGCATGGGAAAAAAAAAAGCTAAAAGATTTTAGAGATTTCTGAATGCAAGGACTAAGTGCTATATGTTTGTTTGCATCAAAAATACAGAAATAATATGATGTCCCTAAGCTTTCAAGCAAAGACTTGACTCTTCACAAGGAATTTCTGTCAAGGGAGTGGCTTTTTCTATTCCTGTGAGAATCCTGTTGGAGTTGTAAGCTTTTGAAATACCACGTCTCAGCAGAGACTTGTTAAGAACTTAGTCTAACCCCCTATAGATTCTGACTATATTAGAACATGACTGGCCAGCACTGTTAGAGGTTGAGCACATCTTTATTGCTGACATTCTGAACTGCTAAAAGTAGTTTCCTGGAACACAGTAGGACACGTGTGTGTCCCTGTGCTCTTCATAGTCTGGTAGTTTCCTGGCATCACAGGAAAGGAGTGAAAAAAATGAAAGAGACCTGCAAAATGGGAAAAGATCTTGGCAGAAAGTCTGTGTGAGGGAGAGAACAGAGACGGAAGGTCAGTTGAACAGAGCAGAGCATAGGTTGAATAGGATCTGGAAAGTAGCAATGCAGAGGAGACAAGGGTAGAGGCTGGAAATAGCAGGGCAAGAGTCAAGAGGGGTGGGGGCTAAGACAAAAAAGATTATGGAGCTGGGGCTCTATAATCAGCAAAGATGGGACGAGGAAGAGGAAGTTTGTGGGATGCCTAACGCCACAAAGACTGGTGTATCTGCCATAAGACAAGAGTTTGAGAGAGTTGTCACTCTGTAGTCTGGAGAAGAGAAGGTTTAGAGGGAACTTATCCATTTGTACAAGTATCCATTGAAAACAAAAAGCAGCGAGCACAACTGAAATAAGGGAAATACATGAGAAGAAACTACTGTGAAAGTGGTTGAACACTGGACTAGGTTGCCCAGAGGGACTCTGAAGTTGCCGTCTGTGGATATAATCAGTACCTGTCTGGACAGTGCTCTGAACAGCCTGCTGGAGTTGGTGACCGCACTTAAGCCAGAGAGGTTGGTCTAGACAATCTCCAGAGGTGCCTTCTGACCTTAGCTATTGTGTGATTCTGTGAGTGGGGCAAACTGGAATGCAAGCATTGTGATGAGAAGCCTGGAGACAAAATAAAAGAGCCTATATGTGAGAAATAATACTGGCAAGAGGAGTTAAGTTAGAGGAAAATTACGTGTGGGTCATGGACAGCCTAGAGGATAGATAAGAAAGCATCAGATTGAGAGAAAGCTGAGAAGTGAGCCTGAAATGTAGCCCAGGATCACTGAATCTCACTTTTTTTGAATGCAGGATAAAGCTGCAGAACTGACAACAAAATCATTCCTGAAAAGTGATGTTCCATGTCACTAAGTTGTCAATCCCTGCCTGTTGCCCCTCTGCCTCAAAGCTGCAGGTGTCTCCACTGGGGACTTGAAAGCTCTAAAGCTATTGATGGTTCTACTGGATATCTGCATAATAGCACAGAATGTTCTGTGAAGTAAAAGTTACACACAGGTGTCAAAGTCAAGCCTTTGTTAGTTAGGAAATGCCAGATTTTGATTGCCAGTGCAGTCTCTTAGTTGTTCCTCTTCAGGGTGCATGGTGAGATAATGTGCAATTGTCTCATTAGCAGTAATCTTTAGCTCATTCAGTGAAGAGGATGATTGTGCTCCGGGGTGTCTTGTAAAGAATCTGTTATTTAATAAAGGGGTCTCTTGGCAGTAAGACCCTTACTGGATTTGCAGAAAGTTGAGATTCACTGTCAAACAAGGCAAAAGACTTCAGGAAGAGAAAGAAATCCTTTTTGATGAAAGAAATTGGACTCCATTCTCAAAAACGTGGATTCTCAGCAAGTTTTGGAGGGATTCTAGGTAGGTCTAATTAAAACATGCTTTCACAAATGGCAATTGATAGAATTTCATCTGGGATCCTGGGGAACAACCTTACAGAACTGCTCATTTTTTTCAGCTACAACTGGATTCACTGGCAACTTCACTCTGCAAAATACTTAGGAATAATAGTACTGTTGTATTTGTGACAGCCAATGATACAGGAAGGTAACGGTATGGGGGAAAATTATAAAATTTATTAGACCCAGTGGTAGGTACACCTGAAAAAAAAAGCAAGCAAAGTTTAGGGCATATGGGCCCATGCTGAGAATGAACGGCTCTGTCTGCTGAACAGTCACTGGACTGTGTGTGTAGCTTTCCAGGCCGAGTAAGAGGCACAGCTCAGCCTATGTGAAGGGTGAGGGAGACCTCTGCTATGGAAAAAGGAGTTCCTGAAAAAAATTAATAATTTTGCTCTATGTGTTTAATACACTATTGATGTGGCGAGTTATGTGCCTGTGTGACTGGCAAATGTGAAAATAATGCATAGTTATCTCCTTTGGCATATGGAAGTAAATAATAGGCAATAAGCAGTTTAGCATCAAATTCAGCTATTAATTATGAAGATGTCTAAGCAGAGAATGTAGTTCAATTCTAAGCTCAATAACTTTGCCTGAATTAATTTACAGTTTTATTGTCTTTAACAATATGAAAAATTCTTACAGTGATTGGTAATGAAAACTTGTATGCTTTCACTTGAGCTGCTGGTGTGTATTGTAAATGTATTTAAACAGATTCTTTGGCTCTAGACTGATTTTTGCCGACGTCTTCCCTGAATCTCCAGTTTCGGACTAGTTTTCTTTTTTCTCCTTCTGAATCAGTGTTCAGACCATTGCCTTTTTCTCTTTCTCAGCTGCCGCTGAGCATTCATAGTCCTTGGCAGAGTGCCCAACAGTGTTTGTCCTCACCAAATACCATTCACATGCTTTTAAAGTTACACTTGATTGCAAAAAAGGGAAAACTCATATCAAAATAAATGGTAAGATCAATACAGCCATAACTAGAATGTTAAAACTTGAGCGCATAACCCTTTGTGATATATTTGTGATACCTGATGAAATCCACTTAATTTGTCTAATCCGTGCTGGAAAAAGTCACAGTGTGTGACTGCAATTTATTTCTTGTTTCTCTAGAGAAAGTTTGACGTTTTAGCAAGTTGTCTTTACATAGAGAACCCTTGAGCAATGGGAGAGACAACTATGGTCTAGGGCTTTGTTTTACACATTCCTTGAACATGTTTTAAGTTACTCACTGACCTCTTTATGAATTGCAACATTTGAGTTAATCATAATTAATTCAAACAACGGGTTCTTAATTTTCTCCTGATTTCTATAGAGACACCATTTGCATATTTGAAGAAGTTTTTGAAGGTATCTGAGGTCTTTATGTGCAGAAAGATAGAATCTGTGTACCTAGGGACCCAAGCTGTGAGGCTCTGCCCAGCATTCCCTAGGAGTTCCCCACTGCTCTCAGCCCCTAGACAGCCTCCAAGTCCCTGAAGGGACCATTGGTAGCTTTTTGTTGATTTTTTTCAAAGACAGCATCCCCCATCCTACCTTTTCCTGTCCTTTTGCTCCTTCTGGAGCAAGGATGGATGTGTATTTCAACTGACCCTTGGCTCCAGCCTCATGTGTTGCATTTCTGCCTGGAAAGCATAATGGTGTATTGCAGCTGCTTCCCAGGAAAAGTCAGGGCAGCTTGACAAATACATGATGTTCACTAGAATTGAAGGAGGCACCACATGCCTTTTGCCTTTCCAGGCAAAAAAACCAAACGTATAATCCTGATCTAAGCAAGGTTCTGGGTTTTGTAACCCCATGTCTGGGTATTAGGGACAGTAAAATAACTCATTTTCTTTAGAGGATTCAATAGATGTAATTCATCAACGAGCAGATTTGTGAAGTAGCTGCGAATTAGAGAATAAATTTCCCTGAATTCATTTCTTTGTGTTTTGAATTGCATTGTTAGAAAAAACCCTACTTTTATATTAGAAGAACATCTCAACTTGTGTCCAGCATAAGGCTGCTGCTGATTTTCTGAGTGCTGTATTTGCATTTGTCACATCAAAAAAACCATTATTTCCCTGTTAGACAGAGTTGCTCTCCTGTAGGGTAGAGATGACCTTGAGTTGTACCTGTCCCAGTGTTTCCCAGGCTTTTGCGGCCAACCCAGTTATATTCCCTGTGCCTGTGCAGCTGCTATCCCGCCACCACCACACTGGGCTAGAAATATTGTCACAGCTATTTGAACTTGATCACCAGCAGAGTTCAACTGTGAGTTCTGGATTAATGTTCACGCAGCAGAGGAAATTTTTAGGCAGCTTTAGGAAAGGTCAGCAGTTTTGAGCAGTGTGAAATATAACCAGCTGCGAAGATGGAGAGATAAGATGGGACTCGTTTTATTGTACCAGGTTATAAATTGATTTCTGTGAGATGACAGCCATCCTCTTGCATGAATCTTTATGCATGCTTCTTACCTTACTTTTAAAGAGATACTGATACAAAGGGGTTTTATTTTAAAAAAGTTAAATTTTCCTTAATTAAAGTTCAGGGATTTTTTCTCCATGATAGAAAGAAATGTGGGTATGTCCAGATGCATGAAAATATTGGCTGTTAAAATAACCATTGAAATGTGCAAAGGGTAAGAATTTGCCTTAACTTTTGATTATTTTTTTTAACTTGTGTACTTATTTACCTGCAATGTTGGTTTAACAGTAGTGCTTTGTTTTGCATTTTAATGGCTCTGTATTTGCAACAGAAACTCAGAGGGGTAATCTTAGAGACACTGAAATTTTCATCAAAAGTTTTGGAGTAGTTTAGACTGCTGATC
The DNA here is from genome assembly GCA_013400415.1 of Scytalopus superciliaris. Taxonomy (NCBI): domain Eukaryota; kingdom Metazoa; phylum Chordata; class Aves; order Passeriformes; family Rhinocryptidae; genus Scytalopus; species Scytalopus superciliaris. The sequence continues at coordinate 709,759 of VXBX01004943.1, forward strand.
TCCAAAAAAATGCATGCACAGCACCATTTTATCCCATATCTGTTTTTAAAGCAATTTGCAGGAAAATCATGTTATATGTGCCAGGACGTTAATTTCCATATTTCACTTTTCCTAGACTAAGCTGCACAGCGCTTACTAACCACCAGGTGGCTGCAGGTGCAGGCAGAGTGTGAATCTGGGTAAAATGTCTCCAAAGGTGGTGTGGTTGTGGATTTACTGCCCCACCGCTGTTACAGCTATCATCCAAGCCTGAGAGTTTGGGTGTGTTAATGAGGGAAACCACTTGTCCTTTCTTCCTCCTAGAATGAGGGAGATGGGTCATTGTCTACTTTTCCTTTCTCCTACCTTGCTCATGCTTTTAATACACCTGGGAGGCAGAGGGAGGCAGGATGGTGCTAGTTTGGGCTGGGGGATACGTGTGAAGTCAGTAAACTCTAGGAGGGCTAAGGGGTCTAGCTCTCAGGTGTGGGAGACGTGAGAAATTGCCTCCAAACACCCCCTCCAACACTACAGCAAGGGCAATGCAAGTTCTATGTCCTCTTATCCTTGGAAAACAGCAAAATTCAGTTTTACCTGCAGATCTGTGATGGTTTAAAGCAACCTCAGTTGAATGTAAGTGCTTTAGGATAGAGTAGAGGGAACACAGTGAGGTCAGTGCCAAAGCTGAGATGTGGGTAGTATGAGTTCCTTATCTTTAGATGTTCAGAAGCAGCAGTATTCATTAACCTGAGGAATGCTTGGGCAGCTTTCTTAGTAAATCAAGTTGTACTGTTATCCCTCCACATTCTGACCCACCATCTTTCTCGCTTCTCCCCTGGATCTTCACTCTAGCTGTTCTACTTGCAATGCTCCTACCTCCCCTGGTAGCCCTGCATTGGTCCCTGAGGCTGATAACCAGCACAGATGGGCTGGGGAGATGTCTGGCACTAACTGCCTTCTCATGTTTTTGAGCTGCTGCAAAATTTGGTCTTGTGTATAATGATGTCATTTCATTGTGGGACACCTAAATGGTATCTTATTTCTGCCTGAACAGTGGGATAGCATTTGTGAAAGCTATTAAAAAGTTTGTAGATGTCGAGTAAATGTATATGATTAAATAAGTAGTTCAACTATTATAATTAACAGATGGCAGGAACAATTAAATATTCATATTCATGTCCAACAACATTTGGTAGATATAATTACTTTACAGGTGTTAACTGCCCTTTATCGTGAAATGAGGTATCTCTAAACACTGGAGGTACTTGCATAGTGACTTGTGGTTATGAACTTACAAGGGGGTTAACAGCTCTCCTTCTGCATGTGATGTTCAGCTCCTCAGTCTGATACCAAACCTAAGAAAGTGGAGAGAAAGAGATGAGCAGGTGTTACATAATCTGATTTCTGAAAAAAAAAAATCAAAACCAAACACTAAATGATACAATGGGTTTGATGTTTGAGAGATGCAAAGTCCAAACAGGCATTCAGAAAGGAAGAGACAGCTGTTAGGAAGAACTCTTTGCTTTAGTTTTTTGTTTGGGCTTTTTTTTTCCCCCAAAATTACTTTTTTTCCTGTATGTAGAAGAGTAAATTGCATATCATTTGGATTAGATTCTAGTACAGATTGCAATGCCTTGTGGCCAGAAGAGCAAAAATGTATATGTAGGTGGCAAGTTTATGCTCATTTTGTAACTGCCTTTTTTTTTTTTTAATACAACCAAAAACTGATTATTCACTAAGCTTTACATAATAATGTTTGCCAAAGATGATAACTTGCATATACAAAACACAGATGCAATAAATTGTAATTTTTGAATTTTCTTTAGTTTATGCCTTACATTTAAACCTTGATTTAAACAGAAGAGCTGAAAGAACCCATGGAAAATAAAGTACATTTCATTGGCGGATAAACAGAACATTAATAAAATTTTACCATTTCCACAGATGGAGGGGATAAGGTATACAATCAAGAGGAAAGGCTGATCTTAAGTTTTCACCTTTCTTGGTAATTGGTATCTAGAACTATCAAAACCTTAGACTCATTTCAATATTATCATTTCAGCAGTGCGTTATTTTAATTAAGGCAATTTGCTACATAGCCTAGTTTATTTCTGTTTGGCATCAAAGGTTGCTACTTATTAAAGAATTTAGGCAGCTTAAACCCTAGCTTACAAGATCACACTTACTATGTCCATGTTGAAAGTCATATTTATACACAGTGATGGTTCCTGTGTTGATGCTGGTCGTCATTTTCATCTATTTTGTCAGGGAACACAGCAGTCGTCTTCTTGAGGGTGCCAGAAGATGTGTACTAGGGGAGAGAGAGCAGAAACGGTGTTAAAGGGGGGAAGGAAATGAGTCTGGGAACTTTTCTCAGATATAAAATGGGAAACCTTGATGCTTCTAAGCACTACCAGCTGAGTGCTGAAGCACAGGTTACATACCTTTGTGCTGAAGAAAAGCCTGTTACGATGCTTATAAGAGTTGGGAGGGCCTGGGTGGTATGCAGTGCTCTGGCTATGGGCACTGCTGCCTGCACTGGGCATGGCATGGGTTGCATGCCCATAGTCATGTCTGTCTCAATGGGTGCTCAAGTCTTTAGACCTGAACCAGAACGAAATATTCCTCATCATTAGAATGGTTATCTCTTTCATAAGTTTTCCTGTAGTAAAAATGTCACATGCACTATTCTTGTTATGCAAAATCACAGCAAATGGCAAAAGGTCAACAGTAGCTGTCAAGATTATCAGAGTGTAATTGTAGCAGTTTCATGGCATATCAAATGTGAAGGCTTTTATTTAATAATAGTTCACATGGAGTAGCTGGGAAGTAAATATCAAATGCAAAACAAATGCTATTCAAAAGGAGTGCAAGGGGTTTATTTTTTTCCACTTTGTGTGTTTTTTTGCTCTTGCTTGCTCAATCATTTTGAGTCCCTCTATTGCCACAGCAGATGTTTCATCTCTTCCATCTCTGATTATGTATTCTTGACAGTTCTGGAGTTTCTGAAAGTGTGACTTGATTATATAATATTTTCTTTTTTTTATAACATTGAATTCTTTTCCCCAATTTTTATTTTGACTGAAGAGCATGGAAATGTATCCTTTTCAGAAAAATTATGTTCTAGACTGACATGGTTTTATAGCGTGACATACTTCAAAATGGAATGTCTGTCCTGAGAATTGAGAATTAGATGTTCTTAGAACAGTTTTAGCAAATGCTGCTTGACTTACTAGTTGTGCATTAGAGGCAAGCAGGATTGTTGAGAGTTTGCTGTTTTCTTACAAAAGTGTCATGTATGTGAAAATAACACAATGGTGTGGTCATGATCCCGTATGTCTGAGGGAAGGGAAAGAATTGTGTATTGTGTACTGCAAAACCTGAAAGTATACGGAATGTGAAATAAAATGAAAATTGAAGAAATTAATTCGAAAGAAAATACCCTAGGTGCATTTCAAAGCCCAGAAAAAAACCTATATCTATGCAACTTTTTCTTCCTTTTTTTCTGTTTTCTGTTAGGACAGTATGAAAATAAATATTTGGATTGCTTTTTTTAATTCATTCATTTATTATCATAAGTGATAATAAACTGAGAGGGCAGCTGGTTCATTATGCAGTGGGTACTTAAATTTTGGTTTCAACTACTTGGAGTTCTGTGTATTTCAGTGCTAAGTACAGTTGTTTCCCCTAGTTTTAGAATTGAGTCAGGGTGCTGAACCCATTTTTGGGGTTAGGAAGCTAATCTTGAAGTCTGTGTATCCTGAACTAGAGTATTTTTCCTGTATGGATTGTTGTTTCAATTATTTAAAAATAAAAGCACTTAGGTAGAGATTCCTTGCAATAGAAAGTAGTATTCAGCCTTTTACTTGTTTGGGCTTATTTGGCTGGTATTCAGTGACTAGCTAGCAAAACATAACCAGTTTAGAAATACTATATCGGGGGTTTAACAGTGATTTATTAATTCTGGCACTATTACAAGGAAATAATTAATTTTCTGTAACAATTATTCAATATGGATTGCTATGTCTATGCTGTGCATTTGGCTAACAGAAAACTTCTAACCTTGCTTGCATTTGTGTTTGCAAAGTACTATTTTATTCTGTGTGTTGCAAGGGGTGGGGGGAGTAATTCTGATGTTTTCTTTATTTGCTGAGTTACCCTGTGTATAGCACAGCTGAGAAAGAAGCAAACTGTGTAATACCTGTATACAAAACTGGGAGTTGATTTTGCCAGTGACATACAAAAGTGTATTGGAGGAGGCTTTCAAGGACATTTGATAATAGTAACAGGAGACACATCTGTTAAATAGCTGAAAGATACAGATAGAAATACATACCTCACCTAAATCTGTGATAATTAATAGATGTAATACTAATTGTTCAATATACTGATTATCTACACAATAATTTTAAAAGCTACTTTAAAGGTTAGTTCCTTATCAATATATCAACTAATTAAGTTCTAAGATGGGAGAGAATAAAGTACAAGGAATCACTTAAAATAGTAGTTTACTGTGTTATTAATAGCCATAACGATAACTTACAGGATTTTCCCTGCAGTGTTTGAAAAGTTTATAGTGTGCTGTTATAACAGGTTTTGTCTTGATCTTCCTGAACTCCAGCTCTGACTGTAAAGTAGAAAAAGGTGAAAATTCAGGGAGCTTTTTGACTGTGTTAATACAATTCAGACTGTGAAATTTCCTCTACTGGAATTCTGTTTTATTTAAGGCTTAGTTAATTCAGCATCTAATGTCTTGGTCAGGAAAAAAAAAAATCAATTTAACAGCTTGTTTATTGATTTATAGTATTCAATTGCAAGACTGGAGAAAAATGGATGAGGAGGCAATCCACTCCTTCACGCAGCATAGGCCCAAGACTGTCTGAATCCCTCTGTTAGCGTGACTCTCATTGATGTTGGAGAGAGGTGGGCAGAGGAGAATGCCAGGCTGGCATCCCAGTAGTACCTTGCAGTGTTGTGTCCCATCTGTTTTTGCCCATACAAAACCTGAGCTTTTCAGAGATGCTCCATTCAGGTCAAAGCCCAGAAAAAGAGGAGGTAGGAGAGGTCCTGGCACTGGTGGTGAGAAGGTTAATCATGTTAATCCTGATTTTTAAAATGCTTTTCTGGTTGTTTTCAAGTCTATAAACACATTTTGCAACATTTTTATGTTCACAGTGAGTGCCTCAATTTTGTATCTCGTTTGCAAATAATAAAATGCAAAATACCTTAGATTTTTGCTGGGGTGCAGGAATCAAGTATCTGGAGTTGCTGTATCTGTATTTGGAGTTGCTGATGAAATTGTTGGATTAAATAAAGAGCAGGAAAAGGTTTTTCTTCAGCTGTGGCAGGAGAACCCAATATACCTGAGCCTTTAAAATAGAGCATTTTGGAGTTTAAGGGTCTAAGGGAGCCACGTGGGAAGGGGGAAGAGGAGTGTTTGTGGAGAAAGCAAAGACACATCGAGTGCATGGAGTCTGCTGGAAACCCTGGTGAGCTGTCAGACACGTCAAGAGAGACCCTGAGGAGTCCTTGTTCTGTGACAGACAGAGATTCTGGTTAAATGGTTTCCTGAATGAAGACTTTTTTTAGTTTTATTCAGATGACATATAAATGCTTGCTTTGCTCTTATTACTGCTTAAATTTTTCTTTAGAGCTAATTTACGAACAAATTTGACTGTTTCTTAAGGGGTAATGTGCTATGCTTTCAGGCTCAGCCTAAGTCTGAAAAGACACAGGTCTCATTATTGTACCTAAATTCATGTCTGTACAGGGGCATCTTGGAGGGACAGTGGAAGAACAACCAGCTTCTGTATAAACACACAGAAATAACACTTAAATTTCTAATGCCTTTAGTCTTTTAAACAGTTACGTTGATAATGCCGGAAGATAGTATTTTGGAAGGGGAAAAAAATAAGACATGGAATGACAAAAGGAGGTTATCTGATTTTATTTTAGTTGTGTTGATACTGGTTCAGTTTTTGAGTTATTTGGTGTTGAAAACACTAAAGAAAAACAAGTAAAACTGACAGTGCAACCCCAGTGGTGTGTTTTTCTGACCAGGAGCTGCAGGAGCATTTTAAATGGGCAAGAGGATTAGTTTTCAGAGATGTGTCTTTGTGTTTGGCCTCTAACTCTAATTCAAGTTCTCCTTGGGGAATCTTCAGTGACTTTCAGCAAGACACTGGTCTTTAAGAAAAAATTGTATCATTGTTTTTTGCAGTCAGGTATGACTATTTTTTTGGTGGTGTTTCCATAGGGAGAAGATTTAACCCTCTCTCCTACTGCATTGGCATTCTTTTCTGGTTTTGTTGTCCTTTTCTTTGCAGTTGGTAATATGACATAATTGTCACATTTTAATTCAGAAAAATGTGTGTATACATAGTCTTCATTTTGCATGATGAGCAAAGTAAATTAGTGAATGTTTGCAGACAAAGTTTATTGCCCTTTAACCTTTTGTATTTACCTTTAATTTTTTTTGCATCTTTTGATTACAAAATGCAATCGAAATTTTGAGCTGTGAAGCAAGGATCTGCAAAGGCAAGACAGTTCACTATGTAAGTTTATAATGTTATAGTTGTTAAAATTTTGCACTTGCTTTGAGATTTAAACTTGAATTTTGATTTCTACTTTTTTTTCCCTCCTCTGATGATTTAGAGATAGTGTAGATAATATGGCTTACTGTCTACACAGACATGTAAATAAATGCATGCATTCAGAAGTAGTACAGAAGCACAAAAAGAATTTTGGGGAATGCAGATCAGCAGTCATCAATAGCTCTTTGTGTAGTGCTATGACAAAACAACAGAGTCATAGCTAGGAGGAAAGATGTGTATGACCGATATTAATAACTGCATGCAGATCTGATGTCCGTACTTTCAACACAGAGATGCAGATTTTGGAGAAATGGAGAACTGTGCTGCAAAGAGAGGCATGGCATAAGATGTAGTCTTACAAAAAGTGACTTAGAGATTTCAATCTATCAGAGAGAAGGAGGTGAATATACAGTATGTATGTAGGGGAATGGTACTACCAGGTACAAAGTACTTCTTTCCTCTAGAGGAGGAAAAATATAAGAACCTCAAATGGCTGCATGCTGAGGTCAGGCTCATTTAAATTAGAAGTAAGGCACAATTATTTATCTTTAACGGTGGGACTATTAATCATTGGAACAAATTACGGAGAAAAGTCGTGAGAACAGACAATTGCCATAAATTATAACACCCTGAGGAATTACCCCTGGATTCAGTTATTGGTTTCACCAAAGAGGCATATTATGGACCCAAATACATTATCTGAAGGAAATTGAACTCAAGCAGTTGCACAAGCCACATAAGGCCAGGATATTATCAGCTGTGCGATACCAGAGCATAGTCATAATTGTAATCATAGCTACAGCTCCATCATTTGTTTTTTCCTTCATAACAGTATCATTAAAGTGATTTCTCATCCTCTTGCCTTTTTTTAAGGAATGTTAAGGAAATGAAAGTTGTTGGATTTTCATGCTCAAACGGAAATGAAGATTAACACATTTTACAGCTTCACTTTTTCAAGGAGTCAGTATCACTTTGTTGTCAATATAATCTGGTGTTTTTTGGCTTTATTAAATGTCCTTTGCAAATTCCAAATGCTGATTGTTATAATCAGGCTTTTAAACCACCATGTAAACAGCAGGTTGTGTAAAGCTCCATTTCCAACCAGTTCTATTAAAGACAAAGCTGTTTTGTTTGTGGGCTATTTAATTTAAATTAATTTCTTACAAAGTTGTGGGTAACTTCCTCTTCTGTTATTTTATTTTTAGGTAAATTTGAATTTAGGTAAGATCTATTAATCACGTTAAAAAGAATCAAAATCAACTCGAGTATTTTGGATTCTTTCTAAGACATATAGCAGTTTTCCTAACATGCTACTCAGTCATGGCCTGATCAAGTTAGCTAGGCAAGAATGAGGTTTCAGAGCTGGCAACAACAAAGAAACCAACTAGACATTTAAAATAAATTTCCTTGAGGATTTTGTGTCCAGAAACAAAACAGCTGAATTTAAATGGAGAGCAGCTTAAAAAAAGAACCTTGCCAAACTCCCTAGCAACTGAAGGAAACTTCATACACCCTGTTTTAATTAGGCAGTAGTCTTTGTGTCCAAAGAAGACAAGCAGACTGTTGTCCTTTGGGTTGAATGCCTACTGGACCTGTTGCTTGAGGGACACATTCCTCAGGAGCCAAGCAGCAAGTAGAGCATGGATTACATTCTTTGCTTAGAAGTTTCTATAGCTGTGGTGACTTTTTCTCTGAAACCATTCAGGAGTTATGCTTGAAATAAAACCTGTGCTCTATTTTTTTAGAGTATATGTTCCCATTTCCTGCAGACTGTGTGTCAGTTAGATAAGCCAGTCCTGCAGCCCTGGCAGAAATATATAATGGTAGATAGACCTCATTATTAAATAGACTAGTTTACCTTTCAGTAAATTACTTGATTTAATTGCTTAGCTGTGAAAACCATATATTCTTCAGTCTCTGTATAAAGCCTTTGCTCCAAACCAGTTAATACAGATTATTCATTTTGTTATAATGCTGGAGAAACACTGCACTGCCATGGTACTACAGCAGTTAGAATAGAGATTGAAAGCATAAATTTCATTAATCATACTGGTGGTTGCAATGGCAGCATATATCACAAGAGGATATTAGCCAGTTTCTTACAAGACTCCAACATGCCTGATTTTGTCTCAATGTCAAAACATTGGCTTCTATGCCATGCACAGTCATGTAACTGTTGGCCTTTTCCATCTTTCTTTTAATTTCATTAAGAAGTAAAAGCAGTGTACTTAAATTCATCACTGCATAGTTATGATGATTATGTTTAGTATTATTAGTAAAATCTGACCCAAACCCTCCAAACAACAAAAAATGCCATCCATCAACAAATTTCTCATAGATATATATATATATAGTAACCTAAGGGTTATTAAACAGGCTAACCCCAACCCATTTTGCTTAAGTGTCTGCCCCTTGCCAAATATCTCTAAATAATCACAGAATCATTTCGGTTGGAAAAGTCCTTTAAGATCATCGAGTTCAACCATAAACCTAATGATGCCAAGTCCACTAAACCATGGCCCTAAGTGTGAAATTCAGGTGGTTTGCAAAGGGGAGACATGAATACTTCTGTTCAACCTTTTATTTTTTTTCCTTTGGCACATTTATCTTAAATACTGCAGTTAAAAATAGTATTGTAATAGGAAGCAATGATTCTGATATTCTGCAAACTGAAAAGTTGTATGTCAAACAAGGTGAAGCATGGTGAAATTTAAGTGAAGTGCCTACAGCCTTGTCATCTAACAGAGGTCAGTGCCAGATGCTGTGAAGAAAGGCAAAAAAGAAAAAAATCTGGCTTTTTTTTTTTTTTTTTTTTTTATGGAATTGCAGAATACTCTGCTTTTCTGTCTTGTTCCAAACACCAAATAATTGCAAGTCAACTTAAGCCTTGAAGTCATATTTATATCTCCTATATATCTTCCATGCCTGCTGTCTTGAGAGAATGTAGAATTTCCCTCCTTGGAGATATCCAGAAATAGACTGGACAAGTTCCTGAGCAATCTGATACAATTCCTTTGAGCAGAAGATTAGGTTAAATGACCTTCAGAGGTCCCCCCCAAGGTGAATTGTTCTGTGGCACTATACTGTGCGGTTTAATCTGCATTCCAGATATCCAAGTCAAAAGCAACAAGTGAAGGGATACTGGGAAAGACAAATGTGCTTGGGTTTTCTTGGTTCTTATTTTTTCTGACTATTAACACATGTCCTTGTTACAGCTTAAATTAAGATTAATATTATAATTCTGCCTAAATATTAAAATAGCAAGTGAATTTTAGAAGGCAGGAGTTGCCATAACTTCATGGTTCAAATCCAGGAGAAAGGGAGAAGATGGTTATAGAAAACAAGGCCAGTGGGAGAAGAAAGATGGCATCTCTAGCTGGTATGAATAGATATGGTTATGAGTAGAATTAACTGAAAAGGCAATGAGGAAACTGTCAAGAATCAGGTATATTTGGAATGTAAGTTAAAAAAACAAACTTCACTGCCAGTCATAAAAGTCTTCAAGCCACTTCTGAAGAATTTTATATTTTTAGACATTTTAGAGTAGATGCTTAATCCTGCAAATTATTGTGGCTGTTGATACAGGTTGTGAGCTGATGGGTTGATTGTGGTGACAAGAAGGGATGGTGGTACATTGAATGTGTACTCATTATGCTGATCTCTAAAAGGTTAGCAGTAAGAATGGGTGCCAAAAAAACCACCTAACAGACACTCAAGAATTTTCAAGTCTTTCAGTAATAAGATGAGAGGAAGGGATTGTTGTTCTTTTCATTCTTAAGCATTTACTAGACTCAGCAATAAATCTGGTTGAAGTGACATAATGCTGGTGTCCAACAATTAGCCTGCACTTTCAAATTAATACTGCGTTCGCCTGTGTGGCCTTGACTTGACTAATTGGCTGCCTTTCCTTTTTTGTATTCTGTTGTGACTGTATGATGACAGTGATTCAGCATGTACAACACAGGCATAAAAAAATAATTTAATGCTCCACTTACTCAGCAGGCATGATTGACACTCTCTTGGGTGACTGTTGCAGCAGAGCTGCTCGGGGTAGCACGTTAGCAGTTGCTTCACCGTAACAGTGAAGCCAAGACAACTGTTCTAGTACAATATCTTTTAGAAAGTCAGAATGTGGTAAAATTTTTGAATATGAGTGACAATTTGAACTAGCTAGATCTCTAAATGGGTATCTAGAAAAAGAATACACATAGTAAAGGGTGATGACTCCTGCAAGGGAAGAGCTAATCCTTTAGATTTGCATGTGAGTGAAAAGTAGGTTTGTTTGGTTTGCATTTAACAGCACCATCTGGTCTTATAAAGAAAGATCATTTGCTCATTAATTAATCATTTTTTACAAAAAAACCTAATTCAGGTGGAGGAGGATAAGTTATTACCCAATCTAAAATTGTTTTTCTTTTGCTGGGTTTGCCTCATTTTTCTGTTATCACTCATCCAGCTTTACTGTCAACTGAATCCTTCTGGACAAAATGTCCAGCCCACAGCTGGACAAACACATTGTGTGGTGGGTGAGCAGTTGGCTCATGGATTGAGCATAGAGGGTAACAGTGAATAGGGTGACATCAGACTGGTGACCTGTCACTAGTGGGGTTCCACAGGGGTCCATCTTGGGCCCTGTGCTCTTCAATATCTTCATAAATTACTTGGATGCAGGACTGGAAGGGATACTAAGCAAATTTGCAGACAACACAACTGGGAGGAGCTGGTGACTTCCTGGAAGGCAGGGAGGCCCTGCAGGGAGACCTTGACAAATTAGAGGGCTGGGCAATCACCAACCATATGAAGTTCAATGAGTGGAAGTCCTGGAATCTGCCCCTGGCATGGGGCAACCCTGGATGTTCTTACAGACTGGGGAATTAGATGCTGGAAAACAGTGCCATGGAAAGGGACCCAGGGATCCTGGTTGATGGCAAGTTGAACATGAGTCAACAGTGCCCTGGCAGCCAGGGGGGCCAACCATGTCCTGGGTGGCGTCAGGCATAGATAGCATCACCAGCCAGTCGAGGGAGGGGATTGTCCCGCTCTGCTCTGCACTGGGGAGGCCTCATCTGGAATATTGTTTGCAGTTTGGGGCACTGCAACATAAGAAAGATATTAAGCTGTTAGAGAGTGTCTAAAGGAGAGCAACAAAGATGGTGAAGGGCCTTGAGGGGAAGCCGTATGAGAAGCAGCTAAGGGCACTTGGTCTGTTCAGCCTGGAGAAGAGAAGACTGAGGGGAGACATCACTGCAGTTAGAACTTCCTCATGAGGAGAAGAGGAGAGGCAGACTGATCACTGTAGTGACCAGTGACTGAACCCAAGGGTTTGGACTGAAGTTGTGTCAGGGGAGGTTTAGGTTGGATATTAGAAAAAGGTCCTTTACCCAGTGGGTGGTTGGACACTGGCACAGGGTCCCCAGAGAAGTGGTCACAGCATCAAGCCTGCCAGAGTTCAAGAATGTTTAGAGGGTACTTTCAGGCACTCTTGGGGCTGTCCTGTGCAGGGCTAAGTATTGGACTCAATCATCCTTGTGTGTCCCTTCCAATGCAGCATATTCTGTGATTCTGTGAAAATACTCTTAAGATCATTTTTCAGGAGCATTTTTGTGTCTTGGGATCATGGAATAAACCAGAAATGTTGCTCAGAGGAAGTTTGCAAAGAGAAAATTGTTTCTAAAATAGATTACCTCTTTTATTGTAGGGTGAACTATTTTATGTTTTCCAAGTTTCTGCTTAGACAGGAAACAATAGTGTGATGGGTTGTTTTTTGTAGGCCTTCCTTGGTAACCAGGATCAAGATCTAGGAAGTATTCCATCCCATCTCTTTACGTAATCAGGTGTATATAAACCGAAGGAGGAGGTGAGGTGTTCTTTCTCTTCTTTACTTTCGTTTCCTTCTCGGGCTCGCACGCTGACGAGCTCTCGGTGTTTGGGCCTGGCTTATCTGTGTTCAGCGAGGCCTGCTCTGGGGGTTGTTTTGCCTGGGCTGGCGGCGAAGGTTAAGAATCTGCTTTTCTAAGGGAAGTATTGAATTTACTATTGTATTTGTTATTTACTGAGTTATTTATTGGGGTGGTTTGGGGGTCCCTGTCTTGTTGTGCCTAGTATATAAATTTAATATATGTAAATATATATATATATTCCTTCAATTTCCTCTTGCTGTTTTTTGCCGTTTCGGGAGAGGGGAGTCTTTCTTGTGAGGTTTGGCTGTTGGCAGAGAGCCAACCCGAACTTTCACAAATAGTTTGGCAGAATACTAGCTGGCTGAGTTAAGCAGCAGGGCAATTTCTTTAGAGTATTTTATGCAGCTAAGTGGAAAAGTATTATTTGAATTTCAAGGCCTTTTTTAGAAAACACTTCCCCAGCTTGCTAGTGCCTCTGTAAGCAAGGCCTTTTTGTTCTTGTGTTCTTTGTCGCAGGGACCCTCTTTCATGGTGGCTGAGTGGTACTTGTGAGCTCTCTTCTGCAGAGCCCTGCTTCTGTTGAGCAAAGGCTGCTTCAGGAACAAAAGATTTGCAGAATTAGGTCCCATTTCCCAAAATGGCCTTACAAACCTTCATAGCCAGACAGTGGTAGGAATGAGAGTTGATACAGTGTCAATTTTCCCCAGGCAGAGCAAGTCAACATGAAAAGCAAATAATCCTTATCATGTTTTTTCCTTTCTGAAAGCACACAAAATTTTAAAGAACTTTTCAGAAAAAAACACTCCTCTCTGGAAACTAGCAACTTTAGACTGAATTTTCTAATGAAAATGTCATGACTGTTCCACTAACAAATTGCAAACAGTGATTTCCCTGTTTATTCAAGAATGGTGTGTTTTATTCTCACAGATACCTGAAGGAACAGTTGAATTGAAATTGGAATGCTTAAAATACACAGAAAGTTGTTTGTTGTGTTAAATATCTGTAAAGAAATACTAGATTAAGATATTAAGAAAAGTATTCATACTGGTACGAGTATTGAATTGTGATAGTCATTTGGCAGTGGTGATTGACCAATAGATTGAAAAGATTATTTACTCATATTTAGTCAGATCTTTGCAGGTGACTTTGTGACCCAAATAACAAATTTTCATTGAAATTCAAAGATGGTAAAATTTCATGTTAATGAGGTATCTACCTTGAAAAAAGAATTTGCCTCTTGGCTCCTTACCAGGATTTTTAGAATATGTAGCGGGTTTCTACATAACTTTGAAAATGGTTTCTGGTTTTATCCAAGATTTTAATGTCAGCAGAATTCTTTGCTCACCTGTGTTATTTCTGTCTGAAGAAAACAAGCTTGCTTATAGTATCAACTTGTGTTCTTAAGTTTGTATGAACCAATGAAGAAAATGAAGACAATTTGTTAAATAAATTTCCAATTGCTTAAGGAAAACTTTTATATACTGTAGAAGTTACAGGTTTGGTTATTTGACATTTAAAAATAAATAAATACCTGGATTGTTTCACTAACAAAACAAAATATATAAAGCAGATGCATTGTATGATACAGTGTCATTTCTGGTTTAAGGCGACTTATTGGATTTGTGTTTCAGCCAAGGTTTATCATATGCATTATATAAAGAGATCTATCATACATAATGGTATATATTGATTTTGTGAAAGAGGCCAGACTAAGATACGACATACAGTTATTACTCAGTTTTACCATATAAACACAACATTGGTAGGGCAAGTTCATGGGCTGTGACCCGAGATAGAAATTCAAGGCTTTGTGGGTTGTAGGGAGTGGACTGGAGGGTGAGTGGTTTCAGCCAAGGCCACAGGCATTGCAGGAACCAGATGGGGCAAAATGGGAACAGCAGAAAATCAGATTGAGACCATTTCTGTAGGTGTGTAGAGACAGAGAGGATGAATTTTGTTGGGTGTTTTATCTGCATGTGAGGAAATATGCGTATGTGCACAAGTCTCTACAAGTATATGTATGTACAAGTTTTAAGTGTATATCATAATTACTGCCTCCAGTTTTCAATTCTTAGTCATCAGAGGTGACTGTGCTTACTATTTTTTTATTATAGACCATATTCCACATTTTTTTTATTTATTTCATAGAAGGATGTTTATGCTTCATAACTTGGAGGACTGAAATTTTTATGTACAGGAGGAAGGAACTGAAGCTTTAACAATATTCATAGAAAATTCTTGTTTAGCTTGTTCTCACTACTCCAGCTTAGTCATTTTGCTTAGTACTTATAACATCCTAACTCCCAAATATATTGTTTGTAAACAAAACCATAAAAACATGTTTATGAATGTGCCTTGGAGAGAAATGAAAAATACATAACCTAAGTAAACTGGTGATTTATATTCAAATAAATGTTAGTAAATGCTTTTTCATAGAGTTGAATACTTAGCTTCACTGTTAAGATGGGTTAAAAGTATATACATCTGTGTGTAAATACACATTATATATTATTTTGCAATATATTCTTTATAATATAATTGTTATTGTTTTAGACTGTCTTCCATTCTGATTTAATATATCCATGCCACTGACATTTAAAGTCAAAGGTTCAGTTTTCCCACCTCATTATTAATTTTGTAAATAACTTTTCACAATTAAACTTCACAATTGTAGTCCTGGAAAAGTTTCCTAGGAATTTTGTAATGTCAGGCCTTCCCTGTATTTACTCTTGCAGTCTGATGCTTGTTGATATGCTGATTCATGTTTTACACTACCAAATAGGTTTTGTTTATTTGGAAGAATGAGCTTAAAGACATTGTGCCAGCTTTTCTTCTCCCTTCCTAGACCATATATCCTCTTTTTAATTTAAACTCAGACTTAAAAAAAAAAAATGAAAAAAACAAAAGTGGATTTCTGCAGCTAAGCTGAACTGGAGAAATCAATAGAATTTATTATCGAGGGATGTCTAATCTCTCAAGCTAATACAAGACTTTGCAGCTATTGATTACAGTCTAAGGATGCACAAACTGTTAGTCATGCATGAAAACAATAGAATAAACATACTATCAAGAGGAAATGGGCAAATAATTGCCAGTAATGCAGTTAAATTTATCCCTTTACTGTATCTCTGATGCAAGGACATCCAAAAAGATACATCCTAAAATATACTGAATATCCCCTCATTGCTACTGAATCTAGTGTAGTAGAGCTGATTATCTATGTAATAATTCAGATGGTTTCTTCAGCTCCCTGAGGTATGTGGTCAATAAGGAATTTGTAAGCTGGTTAAGTAAGTCAGTCGCTAGATGAAGTGGAAATTGAAAAAGCTCATAGATTTTCATGCAATTGCATTATAACCTTTGTTGCACAAAAATAATTCTGTTGTGCTAGAACAGTATAAATACCATAGTTTCATTTGTTCTGGGTTCATATTTCACATGATAAATAGATGGACATACTAGTGCACACAAGGTGGATTCTTTCTGTGTTTGTATCCATATTTGTTTTGTATTCTGTATGTTACATATTTGAGAAAGGAGATGCCCAATAATTCCTTTGATTTTTATCAAGGGAATATGTACCTCTTAATTTTTCCTTTCCTGTCAGACTCCTGAAAAGATTTCAAATTGTACTTCTTCTGTCAACTTAATTTAATTTTTCTTTCTTTGATGTTCGCTATTTCTTAATGCTTCTAAGTTTAAAAAGGTTGAAGGCCTGAGTTTCCAAATGTGACTGCCTAAAACCAGGCCTCTAAACTGCTCACATGGAACAAGATTTGAAAAACACATATCCCCTCCCGTCACCCCAAACCTCCAAAACAAACCAAACCAAAAAACACCCACCACCAAGTACCTCAGTTAGACTTTCCAACCTGTATTTACATACATGACAGGTGTCCTGGTTTTTGTAGGTTCTGGGAATGAGGGCGTGCTGATACTCCAACACTGGAATATCAGGAAAAGTAACCTATTCTAATAATATATGACAAGGCTATATTGATCCAGTTGGTAATACAATGTTGGATGGTTTTGGCTTGGAATACACATAAGTAAGTAGTAAAGAGTCCCTGACTGAAGATAAGTAGTTCATGGACTATTGTTAAGTAGTTGTTAAAGAACTGAGGCTGATGCTGATAATTGATTTAAGCCTTTATTTCAAAGCTGTCCTATAACTCTGCTTAGAAATGGTCAAAAAATCTGCCAGAGGTACAGACTAGAAACTTGAATAGAATTTGCAAAAATTATTGTCATAAAGACAGACCGGTTCATGAAAATCAGACTGAAATGCATGGCACTTTTGGGATGTCTGAAAGATCTTCCTGTATTTATCATCATATTGTTAAATAACGGAGTTATTGGGAGTTGGTCTGAACTAAATTCTTTTGGATTTGTAGTTAATAATCCTTGAAATGTAAGGGCTTCATCATGGATATTCTAGGACAGCTCACCTTACCTAGGGGTTTTTGCTAGCTTTGTTCATAACATAATTTAATTACAGTATGCTCCTTTGACAACAGCAGATCACCCACAGAAGTGCAGAAATGATCACAGCTGATGTGCATAGTTCTTGCTCAGACTGTGGTTGTCTATTGAAATGTGTAACTCTATAGTTTGATCTGTAACTCCATGTAACTGTAGTTTGATCCTTTTTAATGAGTCATACACTTCTACATTCAGCAGTCCTAACCAAGTTTATTATGTGAGGAACTCCGTATCGGTATAAAAAACTATTCTGCTTGATTCAAGTTATTACAAAAGTAATAACTGAGAGTAATGCAGGGGAAATGAGCAAGCCAGAAACCTTTGTTTATTGTTCTCTTACCACACATCTGACAGCTATTCTGTTTTGGGTTGTACTTTCTTCATCACTATTCACTCATACCTTTCTTCCAGGTTCTTATCAGGGGTCTTTTAGAAGAACTCTTTACAGCAACAGGACTGTAACTTTTTTTTTTTTAAGTTTTGGGAACATTTTGTTTGGACCTTGAATGAACTGAGGAAGCAGCAGGAGTCACAGTGACATCTTAGAATAATCCTCTTTTATTTCCCATGTGCCAAGGAGTTACCCTGGAAAGGTCAGGACAAGCCACAGGACAAGGAGACTCATGTTCTTGCAGAATAGAAGTCTGGGGAGTTCCAGTGGTTGTTTAGACTGAGAATATTAGCAGAAATATGAGGGCTTTTTTTCCTGTGTAGTTTTTGTTTTAAAATGCAAGGGCAAGACAATTAAAGGAGTCTTTGTGAGAAACACTGTGCTTTGAATTATGGGATTACTATCTTAAACCAAATTTACTATACTTCTTAATAATGGTCATGCATATGCTTTTGTATGTCAGAGTTTTTGTTTATTATAAGCCCCCCATCTCTCTGCAGTTCCCTCAAAAACACAACTTTGTGCATTATCACACCATCCAAGTCCCGTTAGTTTTCACCTCCGGTGTCACCAGTGAAGGCAACCTGGGTCACTCTTAAATGGATATGAATTTCAGTCAGTGTAGTTAAAGCAGTAATTTGAAGTCAGCTCCTCAGTGCAATGCTACACTAGAAAGATTTCAAAGGGGAGGAAGGATCCAAAAGCCAACCCCAGTTCAAGAATTGTATACAAAGAGTATATAGACAGGATATGCTGGTTTTCAAGAAGCACCATCTTTATCTGAACCATTTGTGTTTAAAATCTGTCTGATTCTTTTCCATTTCATGTGAACAAATGTGCATTCTGTCTGCCAGTCAGAAGATCTAATTCCTCTTTCCCTGCCAGGTAAATCTACATGAAACTGTCTTGCAATCAATATTTAGAATTTCTGGGGAAAGGCAGCAAAAGCACAGGACTTGTCATACTTTACTAACCTCATTGTATAGGACTTCTGTCACAACTTTTGGGACTTCTGTTTGTCTCAGATTGACAGCAGACTAATATGTATTATCATTAAAAACAGGTTCTGAAGAAACACATGCTCTCACCTTGCTGCTTCTGCAACTGTGAAGGCTTTTGTTTTCACTCCTATCTCTGTTTAAGTGAAGATAATCTCTACAAAGGGGCTCAATATTGACCTGTCGTATCATGTGTTGCTTATCAAGCATTAAGGAAATTGAATTTCATTTTATCTGGAGCATTGTATTAAATCATTCTGCAGTTGAGAGGTGGTATGGGGTCAGCAGGTTCTGTCTTTTGCCATCTATCGCTGGATTATTAACCTTTGGAGAATTACTGAGCTGTTCTTTATTTTATCCTATAAGGTTGAGTTAAATCTTCTTGATCCATAACTTGTTGCTATTGAGTGCCACATATATGTAATTTATATGGTTTCTGGATAAGGATTGAGGATTTAGTAATCTGTACAAATGTAGAGATCTCTTATCATCCTGGATTTTTTTCTGTTCTTTTGATATTCTCTCAATGCCTGTTCTTAATTGGTTCAATGAGAGTAAAATCACTCAGATTGGGTGATGGATCTGAGTCATTAAGCACTTGGTAGTATTTGTTTGCCAAGAGATAAAGCAGGCATGAGGAGGAGAGAGATAACAGACATAGGTATTGCCAAGTATTAAAAGCAAAGGGCAGAGAGAGAAGCTGATTATAAGGAGAGGTGGGAAGGGGGTGGAGATCAGAAGCCCATGGGCAGGCAGGGTCTGGCAGAAGGGAGCCTGGCATCATTAGAGGGGCTCAGAAGAATCTAAAGGTCAACACTTTCACAACCACTACCAAATCCTCCATATGCCTTGTTGGTGTATTTCTGTTTGAAGACCTAACTCTGCCAGTCAGGATATTCATGTTTAAGAGCTTGATACAGTCACAGGATATTGAATTTCCTGCAACAACAGAAGTACCGCATGCATTTTGCTATCACCACAAAGAACTTCTTCCAGTCTTAAATATGTTTTCTGTTGGAGAAGAAGGCTTGAAAAAAGTAAATTAGAAATATCTTCTCCCCAAAATTTTAAATTTAAATACAATATTTAATGCAGAAAAAAAATGCTGTTTCGTTCAATTGCTAAGCTCTCAAACAAGAAATCTTTCTTTCATGTCCTTATGCTCAGATACTCACTTAGTGTCTGAGCACTGTTATTGTTTTTTAAACTTGTTCTAAGATAAACTTTTAAAAAAACTTTTTAAAAAAAGGACTAGAGCTGAGGTTTGGTGTTAGTATTTTGGTGGAAGCATTAGTTGTAAATGAGGTTCTGAATTGTTGCTGGCTGATGCTGTCTGATGGCCAGAGCACTGGTGACCTGGGGGTTGGTTACCATTCAGTTTTCTTATGGTGCTGGCAGTAAATCACTTTGTAGCTTTGAACAAACTTTTAACCTTTTCTGTGCCTCTTCTTCCTCACAGAAAAGGATTAACACTCATAGGGGTAATTAGTAGATTATTGTTTGAAAAGTATTTAGTGCCTTCTGCCATTATTATTGAAACTCCAGGTTAAGTAATGAACAGGTATTTTCAGAGCATCTTATTTTTTCCCTCTTTGGCATAGGGTGCCGATTTGATATAGGTAGTTCAACTAAAAAGTGACAAGTCATGGGCATAATAGTCCATGTATTTTGGATAAGAGTTCCAGATGTGACTGAAAGAGGAAAGATAGGAAAACAACTGGGAAGACAAGATGTGAATTGAATTACTAGGATTAGCAGTATTGAAACAATATCCAGAGATCAGAAGAGAATGCATAAATTGAAATTATGTCCCAGTAGGATTAAGGAAATGTTTCACTGAAATGCAAACCCTAAGTTGTGATGGAGTGATGGGAAAAAAAGGCGATGAATAATTCTTTTTGCCCCCATCAAGATCCAAGTTATTCTTAATGAGATGGCTGAGGTTTTTGGGAAGCCTACTCAAAAATTCAGTAGTGTTTTATGGGAGAAAAGTAATTATTTGAAGATTGCTTTCTACTGAGGTGTTACAGATGGAGGCTTTGTGGTGTGGTAATTTAAAACAATTGGTCTTTACCTCTAGAGATTCCCAAGATGAACATTGCCCAGAAGCAAGAGTAAAATTGTGTTTTTAAAGCATCATTTTAGGAGCAGTGGGACAGTTGGCAGAGTTTACCAAAGCTGTTGAGAGACTCTGCAGACTTTAATTACCATCTCGATATTGCAGAAGTTGTTTAATTTCTGCCAAAGAAGGGAATAGTTGTGAGAAAGCGAGATCACACTTTGTCTTTCATTCTTTTCTTTTTGACAGGTGAATAAAGGATGCTTTTCAGTATCTCTTTTGATACTGTGACACATTTGTAAAATTTGCATAGAATTGTAAAATAATTTTTCTTTAACATAGCTTTTATTTTTTCCCTTCTCTTTTGAAAGTGCCGTACGGGATAGTGTAAATGCAGTTTAGGTCATGTCATGAAAGACACAAAATGCTAATGGAGTAGATTTTCCATTACTGTTTAGTTGGCTTCAAACATTAATAGTTTTAGCCTTTATGGTCAGACAACATGTATGTTGTGTTAATTCCAATAAATTTTGAATTCGGCTTTGAATTCCATCTCTGCTGGGAGTGGTTAGAGGCACAATCTGGACTGGCAAAATAAAGAGGAAATTACTAAAATGAGAAGAATCATTTCATTTTAGAATGAAAACTTAGCCTATAACACATTTCCTTGGTGAGGATATGTTTACTCTTTTAGGCCTCAAAATCTAAATCAGAGTATGTATAACCAGGTTTTTCACTGTCATTCATATGAGAAAAAGACTGATTATATATATATGTGTGTGTGTGCATGTGGGTGTATACATTTATCTGTTTGTTTGTCTTAACATTTCTCTTCCTGTATGAGACTTGGGTGTGTTCCGTTTTTTCAGAAGTGCTTGCTAGCAAAGTGAACACTGATTCTTTGAAGACTCTTACCAGCTCCTTCAGTAGGTCTACTATATTGCTACATTTTTTTCTTTGACTGCCCTCACACCTCTCTGTTCTTGCTAAAGCACCAGCCATTGTTTGCTCTATAAAACCCCTCTTTTTCCCCTTCTCTTCAAGTCTCTTATCTCTCAAAGACCTTTTCAATGCTGTCTTGCAGTTTCAAATCTCTATTGTTACACTACTGTAAAGCAAAATACATGCAGGTATTCCCCCAAAAGCACAACAAAGCAGTGGAAAGGACTCCAAAGGTTCATTTGAGGCAAGGATGCTGGAAACTTATAGATCCTAACAGCACTTTATGGCAGCACTGAGCCTCAGAGCAAAGGCCAGGCTTTAGTTCATTCCTCTTGCTTTATCATCGCTTCCCCTCACCTCGGCTTCCCCACTGGCTGCTAAGGTCCTGCAGCACATCTAGGAGCGTTATCTCTCTTGTACCCGGGGAGTCAGCTTCTGTGGAATTCATTCGGAGAAGTATCCAAAACTGTGTCTGGGAAAGATGCCTCATTCCAGGCAGGAAAGCGTCCTAAGCAAAAAAATAACTGCCTCTTCGGTAGCAATATCTTCCAGAAAAGACCTATTTACCCCTACAGAACGTAATATGTTCAGAAAGTTACTGCCCAGGAAGGCTACTTATTCATTTGTATTTTTCACCATATGTATGATAAATCAGTACTTAAGGGCAAAGGTAACATGCTTGTTCAAAATACAGAAGGAGAGGGATAGATCATGGAAACAAATAGGAGTAATTTTTAATCCTTAACACTCATCATGTTGCTAGGAATACCTTTATGTTATATTTAGAATTTGGTTGTTTTGATGTTTGAAACTAAATGTTTGCAGTTTGTCTGGCAAAACTGCATGCTGAATAGATTACACTGATTCACATTTCCTTATTTCAATATACCATCTGTGCTTTTGGCTGGTTTTTGCCTGGCTGGAACTCATAAATGCAAGTTACAAAGAACTGTTATCCTCAGAAGGAGAAATGCTGTATTTCACTTCCTTGAATAATCTCAACTGTTTTGACCTTAAACCAGCAAGGACACAAGGCTGAAGCTGTGTACCTACAACAGGCTTCATTTTTTTCTGGTGAGGAAGCATGTATTAGCAGGGTATATTTTCAGTGAAACTCTAGTATATACAGTCATGGTCACGATTTTCATTGTATAATCATTTTAATTAAGTTCAACGATAAAAGTTAGTCTTGCATGAGGAATGAATGCACTAGAGAGACAATGAAAGATTGATGACAGCTTGGGGAGCATCACGTACTCTGCCAGTGAAAATGCAAGTGTAGAAGCAGCTGAGCCTGGGGAGCAGGTCAGAGATTACCCACTCACAGTAATGTCCAAGCACAGGTTTGGGAATTCGAGCAAATCAGGATGCAGTGTGAATATCCAAAACTACTTTTTGTACTATTTCTGAGGGGTTTTGCTTGAATGAATAGCTTCATTACTAAAATAATAAACACTAATTAATATCTGCATCATTTTGTAACTGCTAGCTTAGTAATGTAATTAGTATAATTAGTATACAGCATTGCTTGGTGGCATGATAAATCATAATGTAGTGAATGTTCAGTCTTTACCATTATGATGTATTATCTAATTTACACAGGTAGAAAAAAAAGGGAGTAAGGGAGAAATCAAGAAGGGAAGCCAGCAGTGACAGCTGTGTGGCCTTTTGGTCACTTCTTGCATCTGCCGCCTGTATTCTCGATTGCTTTGAATCACTCCACTGATAATTAACAATTCCTTTTCTCACTGTTGCTAAGTCTCAATCACTGATTAAAGCTTGCAAAGAGAAGACAGAGAAGAAAGAAGTAAAAAAATACAAGTCTGACAGCTTTTTTCCCTTCAGGGTATCTGGGCAAAGGATTATACTTGTCTGTTTGTTGGGTTTTTCCTCTACTTTCACATTTCTGGAGATATCATCTACAAGCTACAGTTCAGTGTAAGGACAAGGAATATTAACAGTGTTTTTCTTCATTGTACTCTGTTTTCTAGAACCTATGAGAACACCAAAAACATTGAAGATTGCTGAGATCCAGGCCAGACACATTGCAGTGGATTGGGAATCTCTAGGTTACAATATCACTCGTTGCCATACTTTCAATGTCACTATATGCTACCACTACTTCTGTGGACACAATGAGAGCAAAGCAGACTGCTTGGACATGGACCCCAAAGCACCCCAGCATGTCGTGGATCACTTGCCTCCGTACACAAATGTCAGCCTCAAAATGATCCTAACCAATCCAGAAGGGAGGAAGGAGAGTGAGGAGACCATCATCCAGACAGATGAAGACGGTATGTGTAAACGCTCTTACGGAAATTACATCCAAGTCCAGTCTAGACAGGTAGAAGGAAAAAATGACTTTGTGTGTTGCGTGTTCCAAAGGATGGAAGTTCTCTTTTATTAATGTATTAATTATCCCCAAAATGGTAGCTATAAAAGTATTATAGCTGTCACCCTGCATATATAGATGAAACTGTTCATGCAGCACAAGTCAAACTGGGTCTCTCTCCATTAACTATTTGAAAGCCACCCATCAATTTAAAGTGTTATTTTGACAACTTGGGCATCCTTACGGGTGCCTTCCAACTCCAGATATTCCATGATTCCTCTTCAAAATACTTTTGATGAAGTTTCATTGACAAAACAGTTCAACTTACCTTAGTTGGGAAGAAATAAAGAATAGATGTAAATATGCTAATGGTGATACATTTAGTGGTTAGATTGTGAATCTTGCTATCAAAGATACTAAAATAAAAATTGATATTTTTCCCTGATAATATTTAAAATGTGGTAGCAAGCAAAGAGCAATGTTAGTTTCCTTTTCTGATATTTCGATTTCATGAAAGTATTGACAACAGCAAAATGAAAATAGGTACTTCCATCGGTAACAAAAATAGACTACTTGGACTAATGTAAGACTGTAGATACATAAAAAGATGAAATTGAAAAAGGTAGTGTGTTTGCTTGTCTGTAAAATAAATGAATGGGAAATATAGCTTTATATATGGATAGCAGTCAATGTTAGAATCTGGTAGAAATCTTTTTCCATATATTTTCATTTTTTAAGAAATAGAAGAGGAATGTGTTTACTGTTGCAATAAAGAAGAGAGAACAATTTATTAAACAGAATATGAGGAAGTATAGAAAACTATAGACACATAGATGCATCATATGAAGATATATTGACAAGTACAGAATTAGAATAGTTGATGGAATTTAAATTATTTTTTAAAGTTAATTATAATCCATGATTAATTATTTCTGTGTCTGTGTTTACCTTCTAGATATGTATGGTTGCTATTTTCCTCGATGTTAAATAAAAAGTAGTAATATTGTTAAGTCCATGGAAAATGGATTTCTTTTCCTTTTTTTAACTGAGTTTTCAAGAAAGGTTATGGTTTCTGATAGCCTTTATCTAGTTAGATGTGCAGCAATGGTGGATGGTTACTGTAGCAGTGCTTATCAGGAACAGAATCAAGCATGTACGTTTATTTTGTCTTGTGGTTTTGTTTCGGATTATTCTTGGAAGACGATGCACACAGGGCACGTTTTTGTCCCAAGCTAGCATACCAGTGTGCTGTCAGTGAGCTTATTTCAAATCATCTTTGGTGTCACAAGCACTGTAGTGTAGAACTAACCTCACCCAGTGAACATAAGTTGCTAAGGTAAACTATTTCAAGCAGATGTTGTTTGTTGTTTTCACGGAGTGACTAATACATTTTGAAAGGTACCTATATTTAGATGCACTCATGGTAATTATGCTTATGACCTGAAAATAGCCCCTTGTAAAACTGTTGGGAATAGAATTTTAATTTTTAATAGATTTTAATTTTAATACTGACTGATTTGAAAGTCTATGTCCATTTTGCCATGTATTTCAAAGTACAGGGCATGGAGACAATGTGCAATATTGCAGGATTCACACCTGTGTTCTTTCATTGAGCTCTCACAGCAATAGTAAACTAAATTCTGTAGTTGACTGCTTATGTGTATGATGCTAGTTAAGTTCCATGTCTGACTGATCAAATGTCTGCCTGAAACTATTTTAATACACAGTTTGCAGCCTGAAAGCAGGACTCAGACTAAGAAGATGAGAGGTACAATTATATATGTGATTCTGTACCCATATTTCAGATGTGGTCAGATGTAGGTTCATTGCCTTCATGATTTTTGCAGGTTCTGTAGAATAAGCATATTAATTATATCATGGAGGCATTATCACTGATTCATTTAGGAGAAGGAAAACAGAGGAAATAGAGTGTTGTCCTTCATTTTCGCAAATAACATTAATTAGAAATAGCCCCTGATTACATGATTGTCTGGAACTGTGTGCTTACATTGTAAGCTTTTCATAAAGAGAGACTTTGAAAACGCCAGATGACAACTGATAATTAAATTTTTCTGTAGTGTGGGATTTTTTCCAAAGCAATTCTTTTTCACGAGGTACTGCTAAACAAGCAAAAACTTTGTTGGAGACAGAGGTGCCTACACCATATTTTCTTGTCTCTCTCCACCATTTTGCCCTCGTCTTCTGTTGCTTTATCATACTTCCCCATGCTTCCAAGCTGTCCCTTTCTTCTCTATCCTTGTTTTGTTTTAATATTTCCCATCATGTCTCTACATCTATTGTCTCATCTCCTCTCTTCTGCCAAGAGCTTTACACATTTTTGGACTTCTGGGATTCCCTAAAAGCCGAGGAATTTGGACTTCTGTGAGGCTCTGCTGTGCGACAGGGACTCATTGCTTCTCCTTGTTTGTATGTAAGATGGACAATGTTTGAAGACTTTGATAAAGAAAGTAGAGGAAGGCTCACACAACCTGCGGCTGCACACATGATGGGCAAAGATGATGTTTGGCATTTAAAAGCAAAGTACAAAAACCAGCAGTGAATTTATCACTGAGCATAAATCAGCATGCACATTCTTGAAGCTGCCTGTTGACCACAGCACTGCCAATTCAGAGGGACCCTTTGTTGAAGCAGTGGATGAATGGGATTAAATCAGATAAATGCTTCCTTAATTTTTAATTGGGAACAGATGCAAAAGGCAGTGGATTAACAGGAGTAGTGACATTAGCTCCGAGAGAGCTGCTATGGAGAAAGCAAATTGTGAAGCTCAAAGTATTTGATGGTGATTTTATAACCAGTAAGGGAATGTGTCGTCTAACAGTAGGCAAGCAAATAATTGAAAAGGATCACTTGGAATAGGATAACTACCCATTTTGAGGCTTAAAATATGCCAGCGCTTTGGTCTGAGCCAAAGGACATGCTCATTGGACACAAATGAGGTCCCCTGATCTTTCAGAGACTGTGGCTCATTCAGCTCCATGCAGAAGTATCTAGAGCTATGATGCATGGTTAAGACACCAACTGCTCAACCCTTACTCATACTCCCGGGAAAATTCCAACAGCCTTGCCACTCTGGGGAACAGCAAGGAAGGCGGAAATGTTATAATTAGAGGGGGAAAAAAAAACCAACAGAAACAGTGAAATACTTCATATACTGTCTAAATGTGTGTCCTGGTTTCAGCTGGGATAGAGTTAATTTGAAAAAACATGAACATAAAGCTCTACTAGTACCACTTTAAAAGTTACAGAAATATCCCACCTGCAAGAAAAAATTAACACAGGGACATGAACTATGTCCATTGCATAAAAGAAGGGCTGCAAAGATTGTTTGAAATAACAAACTGTCTCAAAATATGTGCAACTCACAAAGCTGAGTGACACATTCGTATGTGTCAAGTGAACCAAGTATGCTAATCCTAATGGGGGAAAATCTGGAAAATGGTTGCAGTTAACAAAGAGAACACACTGACTAAGGGATGAAAGTTTCAATGTGTTGTCCATAAATGTCACTGCTAAACATATTGACCTCAGTCCTTCCTCTAAAAGAGAGACTAATGACATATGTGGCATAAACAGTGACAAAATTTAGTGTCACGATAGTCAAATAAGGGGAAGAATTTTTATGTCTTGAGCAATAGTGAACTGAACCCAGGTATAACCAACCTACTATTGTTGGTAGAAGGAGCCTGGGATAACTTGTTTGTCCTTCATCTTGTGAACGTTATCCCTCTTCTTTTTTTCACATGGTAGCTAAGTTTTGCTGTTGGCATATCATTGAAAGAAAAAAAAGTGGTTGCAGAAAGACACATGAGCATTTTTTGTGGAAGACATCAGAAAAGTTGATCTGTGAGAAAGTTTAAAAAAAACTTAAAACATTAGCACAGACTTATTTTAAGCTTATGCTGAACAAACAATATTTGCAGAGACTAGAAATACTAGCTAGATTTTATATTAATAGCCCTGAAATACAGAATTATTTACCCTGGCTCAACCAACTTCCTACTTTAATTTCCTTTAGAGACCTATATTAGAAGCTTTTATAGCTGAAAAAGTGATTTTGCATATGAAGTTCTTTGTTGAAATTGTGTGTTTGACATTATGTTGTTTGCAAATAGGCCCAAATTAGTGGCTATTTCAGCAGTTTTTGCAGTGGAATGAGGGCTTGTACCAGTCTCCACAAGTTTCTGTATTCCTAAGTCATGTGGTAGCTGAAAGCACTCTCCAAATATTGAACTGCATGCTTTCAGAAAGTTGTAAGGTATGTGAGTATGTGAGGTTATTTCTTCCTGAAATGAAGAAACATTTCCAGTATCCTGAAATGAGGAGTACTGAAGTCAGCACTTTGTATAAAAAGGCTTTAGATAAAATACTGCGTTACGTGCCTGAGCCTCTGAATTCAGCAAATCCAGAACTTGTGGGTTTGGGTATTGGAACAAGATAACCAGGGAAGGGGTGGAATCACCTGGAATTCCTGGAAGCGCCTCAGCACCAAGCTTCCCTTACAGTTATGGTTAGGGTTCAGAGAGGCAGGAAGCCTACAGCTCCAGGGGCACCGGGTCTGGAAAAGTAATGCCAAAGGGATCATGGCAAGGCACCAACATTGCTGCCTCCACACCCTTGTAATCTGGGCCACCCATGGGGATGAGGACCTCAGCCTCCGCACCAAGTTCCAATAGGGTTAGAGTTTAGAGAGCCAGAAAATGAATGCCAAGTGGAGCATGTGCACCAAAGGACACTGTCAATATTAAATCAGGGGTTTTTTCTCAATAGCAGTCTGTAGCATTTTGTTCTCTGCTGCAAATGGTCCAACTTGAGCAATTTCCAAAGAACTAATTTTTGTGACCACCTTTGGTGTAAATACTCACGTGGTAAAGACTAGTAATAGCAATTCTGGTTTTGTTTTTCCTTTTTAACATAAAATTTGCTTCTGTTTAAACCTTAGCCTCGACTTGTAATAAAGGGTAAAGTAAAAATGGCAAATCCCTCGGAAACAGGCAATGGAAAGGTAGATATTTTTAATTTCTTATAACATTTAAACAGTAGGAGAGATTGACTGTAACCATTTCCTAAATATGAGTGTCTAACTTCAGAGCAAGCTGAAAGTTTGCTGCTGATATGCTGTTTGCCCTTTTTGAGTACAACAGAGGAATTTTTGCCAATATAACCATACATATATCTTCACGTTACTTTTACCACAGAGCATAGTAATACTCTGCAGGGCTTCCATGGAGTGTAATAATAATAAAAATACTCTGTTTATACACACTTTCATTATTTTGTAGCAGGAAAACTGAAGCAATATAAATTCATTTTTATAGTGGTTGGTGTCAGTTAATACATTGTTTTTCCAGAAGCAATGTATTGTAATATAAATTTTCCGTTAAATCAGTGTAGAACAACGTTTAAGTGACACTATTTGTGAATAAGAATTTTTTTTTGACTGTGACATAATTTAATGCAAATATATTGCTCTAAAATTAATTGGTCCAATGTCAGATTGATGGTTTGTACTTTTATTATTCATAGTATTTATAAAAGTCCACCATCCCACATGCATATAGAAGAAAAGATTATCAGCTATTCACTATATGAACATATCACTTCATTAAAAGGCTCTGGAGATGCATGTAAATCATGAAAGAAGAGCTTGTGTTGTTTGCACCCTGCTGAGATTCCATTTGAATTTATTTTATGTTCCTTTTATATATATGTGCTTTTTTGGGTTTTTTTTGCTTAAGTTCCAAATGTCTTCTGAAACCCATATAGTTAAACCCACCTAAATGAGTTCACTTCTTCAGAGAAGTGTAAAGCCTGACTTGTTGGAAGTTTAGTATAGAATAATGATGGGAACAAAACTGTGTTTACTGTTGTCACTGAGAGATGGTGGGTTCACACTTCACAAGGTTAGCAGATGGAAAGAAAACCAATGGGACTAGAGTCTTTTTAAGCAGAGGGTGCAGAGGCCAAGAGGTCTGAGTCCAACTCCTCTAGCAGCCACTTTTATTTTTTTGAATTATTCAGGTACTTAGCCAATGGTAGAAAATCTTAAGTAACATACTTCACCTTAATATACACTTGTAGTAGTCTTGAGTGTTTTGATTTAACTGTCTGTAAGTCCAATGGGAAGAGTGAGAGCTCATGTAGGAAGAAGAATGGGATCTGAGAAGTCAGCAAAGAGGTCCTCTGGTAAGCAATGGGGCTTCTGGAGATGCTCACACAAGCTTGAAGTAAGCCTTTTGGGCTGTTTGCAAGGAGGTTTCTGAAAGCTATTATCAACAAAAGGATGACATTAACCTGGCTGGTTTTCACCTGAGCCCTTGCTAAACATCATATAAAGGGAAGGCTCTTAACACTGTTTTGGAAAGGTAAAGTTTAAGGTATTTCTGAAATCCTCAGTCTTGCTGTAAGTCGCAGGGAATAGACAGCAATCACTTCCTACAAGGAGAAATGCAGTTTGAGTCTTCAAGATAGTGTTACCAACAGGTTACCTTGTTCTTTGGTCGTTAATTTTTAGTTTAGTTGGGGAATTTTTTACTTATCTTGGTCTTTTTAAAATTTCTGGTTGTAATATTGGCCTGAGAACAAAGACATGAAAACACAAATGAGGATGTGTAAGACCCCAGGACTGGAGTGACAAGTTGAACCAGGAGTTTTACTTTTAAAAATATACAAGGCTCCAAAAATTGGCCCACCAAATATTTTGAAGAACCCTCAGTTCTTTAATGCCTTGGGGTAGCATAAAGAGAAGATGTAGCACGCATTTTGTCAGGACATACTTTTACTGATAATTTTAGAAAATAAGGGAGAAAATAGGGGAACTTGGCAAAAGTTTAGAACCCAGATAGAGCATTCCACAAAGCTATGACTTAGCACAACTTAGCAAAATCCTACCTATTTGGTCCAAAGCTACCCAAAATATTAAGAAAGGAGATTAAGAGAAGAAGAAGGAGCAAAAAAAGAGAGAGAAAAGAGATTACTGTAAGATCATAGCTACCACCAGAAAGTCCTGTGCAAGTCCAGGGTCCATGAGGTCTCAAGCAAACGGTGACCATGTGCTGCTGTTTTTATATGCTTTGGCCCCCTGTGGCCACCCCTCCCAGGTGGGCCTTCCAACCCATTTGTCGCTATGGGGCTCTGGGATAGGGTGAAAGGTGGTGCTCACACCGCGTGAGTCAACCTAAGTCTGGGCCAGGGACTCAAGGGCGTGTGGTGTGGTCTGTGCTCCCCTGGGCTGCCTTTGACTGGCAGCTGCTCTGGGGTCAGCCTAGGAGTCTCCCAGGGGCTGCCATGTGGGATATGGCATTACCTCACCTCCATGAGATTCAACCTATCCCTTCTCCCCACACATACATACCTGAGTTGGTTCCGACCCAATAATACAGTAATCCAGTGTCACAGGATGTTAAGGCATTCTTTTAACTAACCTGGATGTACTGTGTTCTTTAAGCAAGTTCTCTTGCACCTGCATTTCTCTTTCCGTGCTTCTCATTCCCTTTGGTAAAGCGGCGCAACTTAAAGACTTTTTTTCCTGGGATTGAAAGGAAAAAAGAACTTCAGGCTATCAAAATGTGTTCTTCAAACTGTATTCCTTTTTCCAAGTGCTTGAACTCTTTGTTTTAATTCCAGTTGATCTCTCAAATAATTTAAGCTGAGCATGAGCTTCATTTTTATGAATTTGTGGGGAAGGGTGAGGTTTGTGGAAATTACTGTTCTCTTTTTCTAGATCCTTATTCTCTTTTACTTTCTGACCTTATTTTAACTGGAATTCCCAGCAAAGCTGCTCATTGCTGTGCTAGCTTCTGTTCTTGTACCCTTCCCATGCCAGTGGGAAGACAAGCATGAAACTAACGGGAATCATGTAGTTCCAGTCACTTTAACATTGCCACTGCTGCCTCAAGCATCAAATTTTACCTTGGAGGAGAAGAAGACATAGTCATGGCATGTGATGAGCTTAGAGACTTCTCCCACTGCAGTGTTTAAACTGAAGGTGTTGGAGGCTTTGTGCAACCCTCAAATGCAAAACCTGCACCCAGTTTCAACTGAATATGAAACCTTTTTTTTACGTGTTTTGCATGTTTTTGAGCAATCATTTTGCCTCGCATACTTTGATGTGCTTTAATGCCAAATTTTGTATTCGCTGTAGGCCCTGGTGTGTACTTTCCCAAACACAGATATACATGTGCACACACAGACACGTGCATGCATCTTGCAGGGAAAATGTCATGTGCGTCAGGGTATACTCATACCTCTTTTGAGATGTAAGGAAAAACAGTAGAGCGTTCCCATCAAAAAATGAAGTGTTACCTACAGCAAGTCTCTCAATGACACAAGGAGCACAGAGGGGCTGTCACAGCATGTCAGCCTTCATCCACTGCCTAGTCTGTGTTGAGACAATGAAGCAAAGCACCAGCCTGTGATTTTAGTTAACTTCTCCTAAGTCTTCATTTGACAGGTACATCAACAGATTCTGTGAAGCTCTCATCTGTTTACTTCTGGGGTTTTTTGACTCTATGGATTTATTATTAATGTGCCAAATTGTGCTGTTTGTACCAGGGGTCAGATCATCATTTATAGCTTGCATGTAGACTAAAATAAATCCCCCTCTTGGGACAGACCACTCACTACTTCCTGGTGCTAGCACAGTGCCTGACACTTTCTTTGATCCAGTAGGTTTTAATTTATTTTTACTCTTTGCAAAACTTCAGTCTGCGTTGATAATGAATACCCAAGAAGGGGAGAGAAATATATGTAATATGTTAAATACAAGTAACGTTTTAGTTGAAAGACTGCAAATTTGGGCAACGTTGTCTGTTTGCGGGGGGAGTGTGTTTCTTTGGGGTTGAAGTTTCTTCAGGCACTCTCTTATTCTCGTCACCTTTTTTCAGCATGGATGTGTTCAAATCTAGGTGAGCTGCTGTCTTAAAGAGGAATCCTGTGAGTAGGCAAAAAAATATCTTGTAAGCTGTAATGGGAGATAACTAAGCGCTTCTGCCTGGTGTTGATGGGATTACCAGGTGCTGTGAATCACTTGGGCAAAGAGGCCTTAGGTTACATATCAGGCTTGTTATTACACCAAGGATATTGGTTCTGTTTAAAATAAGAAAGTAGGGTCATCTTAGTGCAGTTCAGTTTAAAGCTTTGAAAACATCTCTTATTGGAAAGATTTGAAGTAAGCAGTCTTGATCCTTCTGCAGAATGAAGAGGTCAGCGGCTGAAAGAAGTGGCAGCTGAGCTGGTGTGTTTGCCCTGTGTCCGGCCCTCTCTTTAAATAAAGATTTCTTTTAAAACAACAAATCATAAGAAGGGGTGACTAAGAACTGTTTTGTAGGAATTATTCTCCTTTGGAAGAATCTATATAACAGAAGCTCTTCCTTGCCTTTGATTTTCCTTTTTAAAAGAAATTCAAAACCATGTAGTTCTTGTCCTAAGATACGCTTATTACAGAGTTCACTGATGTTTCCTGAAGTGGTAATCTAGCTTGAACTGTTTCCCCTGGCTATATATGAGACAATTTGACTTTGCATGAAGTTCTGAAAACTGTATGTGGGGGTAATGTTAACGTTTCAACTTCATGCTCTCTCTGCACTGCAAATGACAAAATACACTTTGAAGTGCTTTTTCATACTCTCTACCACTGCCTTTTGCATGCAAATGAATATTAATAAAAATAGACCTGTGCTCACTTTTGGTTTTAATAGGATGTTCTGTCATCTCTTTAGTTTCTCTGTCTCTCGAATTTCTATTTTTAAAAGTTTTATTTTGTTTGTAGTGCCAGGCCCTATACCTGCCAAATCAGTGAAAGGAACTCCTTTTGAAGATAAGATTTTCCTCAACTGGAAGGAACCTGTGGATCCAAACGGCATCATTACTCAGTATGAGGTAATCATTAAACACCTAACAAGCACAGGATGGGTCTAGGGAGGTGCATGAAGAAAGCTGGCTGATGGTAGATGTTTATGCTCTGTCGGCAGCTATTCCATGATATGCTTCTTTCCTGTACAGAATACATTATTTTGTGTAGTGGTTACACTTTCAAAATTCATAATTATGGGCTATATGTTGTTGGCTGTCCAGCCCTGTCAAGTGACTTTGGCATGTGAGAATAAGTACCTTAAAAATCTTATATTGTTAATATACACTATTCCAAAGCCATGACAGCCATGGTCTGTTAAATCTTCTTTGTTGGAAGAGACATTTACGTGAAAAGTAAGATGGTTATTAAATTTGGATCAATGTTTTTTTAGCTTTGTTAGATCTTTAGATATCACCCTTCAAGGAAACTTTTGTGTATATTCTGTTTGAAGTGTATTTAATATATGAGCCTTCTGAGGACCTCCACAGGAGGTTAGCAGGTAACACAAGCTGATCTGAGCAACAAACACCACGCTCTCCAGCACACCTTTTTTAAGGGAACAGAAGGTATAATTTTGCTTACAAGTGAATTATAGGAAATCAAACCACTAAGCAAACAAAATCCCTTAAAATTTTATTTATTTATCCATTTAATGCTAAGAAAGTTCTTTAAATAGTGTGGGTTAACTCAGGTGGACAGCTCAACCCCACTCAGCCATTCTCTCACTTCCCTGCATGGGGATGGGGGTAGAATCGAAAAGAGCAAAAGTGCAAGCTTTTGTATTTTAATCACAAATCCAAAACACAGCACCACATGAGCTGCTCATTGGTTTCATGGTGGATTTGTCAGCATAGGGTTAACAGTTGGAACTGATTATCTTAAAGATCTTTTCCAGCCTAAATGATTCCATGATTCTGTGATATCCCCAAGAGAGGTGGGTAGCTAGATGAGCACGTGCCTTTTGTTTCCATTCCAGCCAAGCTAACTAATCCCCATGTGCCTAAACCTTTAATAGTTGTTACAAAAATAATTGTTTTCACAGGTCAGCTATAGCAGTATACAGTCGTTTGATCCTGCAGTTCCAGTTGCAGGACCTCCACAAACCGTGTCAAAGCTGTGGAACAGCACGCACCACGTCTTCTCACATTTGCACCCTGGTACTACTTACCAGTTCTTTATACGTGCAAGCACCGTCAAAGGGTTTGGACCAGCAACTACAATCAATGTAACAACCAACATCTCAGGTAAAAAAACCCAACAACATAAAGAAAAAACAGGGAAGGGGAAGAGGGAAAATGTGTTTTGAATATTTAGACTTGAAAAATTGTGAAATGCTAGAGAAAACCCCCCAGTAAATCCTACTGTCTTGTTAAATTATATTACTAAAAATGTTTTAGAGTGTATTTGCAAACCAGTAGTGTAAATTCAGGGCCAAGTCCTTCCATGAGGTGAAAATTACACAGCTGTAGTTTTTAACTGGGGTTTTTTGTGTAATCTAGTACTTCCATCTAAAGATTTTGAACTGCTGTATAAACCTTAACTAATTAAGCCTTTCGGCACTCCATAGGTCACTAAGAACTGTATTTGTTTTGCAGATTAGTAATGTCAGATGCAGAAAATTAACTGACTTTCTGAAGGTGACACCACTTAGCAGCACACAGCTATAACAGAATCAGGGCAGTTGGGATAAAGTGGAAATTTCTTTGACCAGATTCATATAGATATGCTTCCTTGTGCCTTTATTCACTTATTGTCTTAATAAGGCACTGCAAACTCTAGAAGACAGTGATGTCAAATGGAATGCTTTAGGATTTTTATTTTCTTAAATTTCAGTGTCATTGTCAAAAAATAAGATAGTGTCTTATGCAGTTGATAGCAGAAGGTAAGTCAATGCTATATTTAGAGAGACGGCTTATTTTGTGACATGGTGACTTCAGAGCTTGGCAGAGATCAAAGAAGTCAGTCATTTAGAAATTTAAACAGCACAAAGCAGGCTATTTTCCTTATTATCTGTCATAATGAAACTTAGATTGCCCTGAAAAGGGAAGTTAATAATGTATTGGAATGCACCTATGATTTTTATGGGGAACTACTCATGTAGTCTCCTCACCCCGTTCCTGAAAACTCACACAAAAATCAAAATGTGACAAAATTCAAGGCAGAGTTCCTTGAATTATGTATCAAGTGAAATGCTGGAGTTGTCGTAGTTAACTGGAACAACTTGTTTCATTCCATTCCAGCACATAAGCACTAGCACTCCTCATACCCCAGTCCCTTCAAAACAACCCAAGGCACAAAAAAACCCCAGGTTGTGTGCTTTGTTCTTATTTTGTACCTATTAGGTTGTTTTGAAGTCTGATATTTTACTCAGGTTGTTTTAAGGTCCTTGTATTTCTTTAGAACAAATTCTAGTTCAGACATTTTCAGGTAAAACCATCGTGCAGTATTTACATACTTGTCTTCTAACCTCTTTGTAGAAGGGCTAGAAAAAAGTTATGTATCTAGCTAGCATGTCTGTCCTCCAGATATTTCAGTATTTTGAGAAATAGGTGTCTCAACGTGTTTAGATTATTTAGGACTACAATGTGTTCAGGCTTCTTCAGATACACCCTCTTTTTCCACACAGAAATTTGGGGTATTTTGTCCAGAATCCAGTGCAGCACACTTCCTGGTCAGAGTATGGATCTGTTAGTTCGCAAGACATGGTTAATACCAGGAAAGCTTAAAGGCAGGCTGAGACATCCCTTGAAACTGAGTATCAGCCTGGGTTTGTTTTTTTTTTCCCATCTTGCTTTATGCTGAACTGTTGTCTAGTTTCACTCTGCATAACTGATATTTTATATGAAGTAATGCATGTTTCAGAAAATGCTAGCTTTAGTTTAATGAGGAGTGAAATTACTCCTTTTAGCCAAGCTTACAAGTGGTTGCTGCGAGTCTAGTGAACGTAGTGTAAACAGTAATTTTAAAATTAAGATTAAATGAACATTAATTCTAATAAAAGAAATATTTCCTGAAATAAGAGCAGTTTTTGTGTTCATCTAGGATCTGGGATTAATGAAGCAAAACTTTTAATCTTTCAGTGCTCTTCTATCTATTGATATATTATTGTAAAATTATTATGACTTAAATGACTGACATCCTGCTAGGAAACATCTTTTTGTGAAAATTCATTTTTAAATATACAGGCATCATTTATGATTTTATAATGATACAGCCACATATCAAAAAAACCCCATACAGATAGTTTTCAAATTTGTGAAAAATTAGTAGCTAATAGAAATCTACTGTTTTCTGATTCCCAGAAAATCCTGTTTCTTTCCTTGTGCCAGGGCTGAAGTCAGTAACAGTATTACCAGGGAGGACTGTAACAGCAGATTAAAGCTGGATGGTTGAAGTAGTCATCAACACCAGCCATCCAATCCACAGCAAATATTGCTGTCATGGGGCCTGACAGTCCACTCCTGACCTGCCTCTAGTTTGGACTTTGATTTTTGGTGGTTCGGAAGCTGATTAATGAGCAGCCTGGCCATACATTGGTAGGAATGGGTATGGGAAGAGATTCGTCCATCCAGTTCTAGTCCACTGATACATGTCTATGCAAGCCCAATTTTCCTGCACTCTGGTTGGTATTGACGTTGTCTCCCATGACATTCAAGAGGAAATGTGAAAGGTTGTCAAGGAGAAAAATGAGACTTCAACATGGCGACTGTGGTTATTTTTAGGGTAGAAAGTGTGAGGCCAAAATGTTTTTTTGTAGTTTTAGGGTTTCTTGGCAGTCGCCTCCTCTGTCCTTCTTGACTAAACCTGTTTAAGTTCACAAGTGTCATGATTTGGGGGGAAGCTGTTAGGGTTGGGGTTATCAATTGTTGGTGAAGTTCCATTCATGCTGTAGGAAAAGATTATGTCTGATTGGAAAAATTATTTGAAAGTACCCACATGGCTGAGAAAGATTGTGGCTTTGTGCTATATTGCACAGTCACAGTCTCATGGAAATTCAAAATGTTTTCACTGATTTGTTTCTTGTTCTTTTCCTACCCACTCAACATTTATCAGCTCCCACTTTACCGGACTATGAAGGAGTCGATGCATCTCTCAATGAAACTGCTACTACAATAACTGTACTCTTGAGACCAGCACAGGCCAAAGGTGCACCTATCAGGTAAAAAAAAAAAAAATTAAAAAAAAAAAAAAATTTAAAAAAAATCAAGAAAAACTTGGGTTTTAGTTAAATATATGTTGTCTCATATTATGTAGAGCTGTGTATTTCTGAGTGATATTCATTTAACGTTACTATTGTTTTTCTTGCCTGTACTGAGCTTGCCAACAGATGCGTAATTAAAACGCCTCTTGGTTTGGCAGGGTTCTTTAAATATAGTCATGACCTGAATCATTCAGCTATCTGTCCTGTTTGATTTAGGTTTCACAGACCACGTTCTAACCATTATAATTTCATTTTACTTTCTCACAGTGTCTCTGAAATACGAGGTTGAAAGGTGTTTGTCAGAAAATAGATCTGAAAATAACACTTCCTCTCCAGTGCTTCATATCAGCTAGTCTATAGCATATATGTATGATTGGAAAATTGGAAGCTCAGGGGAAATGGAAGAATAATAGTGATGAATACAAACTATTTGACCTTTTTCTTCTGAGAGTGGTTTTTGCTAGGAATCATGTAGCAAGCTATTAAATTTTATTTGGTGTGTCCCATAATCATATTAAAATGTTTCATTTGTGTTAACTTTGAGGGGTCTTTCCCTTTCTACTCTCTGTTGAGAGATAATTTAATTCTGTTTGCAAAGATTAGTCCACATCTTGCTCTTTGCTTCTACTTGTTAGCGTAAAAATTTTGTGATATTATTTGAATCCATTTGTGTTTTACTGATGTGGCTGCATCAGCAATATTCAGGGACAGGGTTGACTAATTGGGGGTTAATTAGCTGCTGAGCATCAGAAGGTTTTCATGCTATTACCCTTGTGACATTTTAGAAAAATGCAGGCTAATGCATTTCATTCTGTGTTACATTAAGTCAGTTACTGTGGCTCAGCTGATTTCAAGTCATGTACCCAAGCCCTAAAAGCAGAGGAAAATTAGCTGTTTCTTAAGTCCGTTTCCAATAAGAAGAATGTATGTTTTACGTGGATGTTGTGTGGATGAGTCATGTACCTATAAGCATTTTTATGTGCTTATCATATAGACACCCTTATGACTGATATGATCATGTTATTTATTTATTTATATTGTCATAGAGGATAATCCAAGTTCATCCCCTTAATAGGAGATTTTGATGTGTTGTATTTAAAATTGTAGTCCCATGTATCATTAGTTTCTGAAAGATTGCCTTGGGGCAAACCTAGGATGTTTGGGGAACAGGACTACTTTTAGTACAGGATTTGGATTCATAAAATAGAGGTGTTTGGGTTTTTTTTAAGTTAATACAGTAGAAACCAAACTTGTGATCTGAAAATGCTCTCACGTTATGCAGGCACTTAAACTCAATATATGCCTTTGTAGGTGCTTTTAAAGGCTTTCAGGTGTCCTGCTGCTGGCCCTAATCAAAGCTGTCCATTTTGGGGAAATGTGATATCTATCTCTCGTGTAATCCATGTCACATCCTTTCAGTCTTGTGTCTGGTCACCCAAGGAAGCTGATGCATGTTCTTGCCCAGAGCATGCCTGCTGGACTCCACGGGGACCTGCTGATGGTGATGGTGCACGTCTTCTTTACAGCAACTGCTCTGGGGCAGTAAGTGCCAACAGCAGCAGGCTTCCACCTTCAGGCCCACCACTCCCCCTGAGCGGGTCAATCTTGAATCTTGGGTTTCTCTCCTGGGGGTGGTTTCTTTTGTGAACTGGTAGTATGATGGGATGTGGCCAGAGAGTTACTCTTCCTAGCTCAATGAGTTCTGGTTTCTCTGTGCTGTACTGGCAGACAAGTAACTTGCTGCAGAATAAATCTGCAGCACACCTCCTCACATTTATTCTCCCAATTTTCCTTATAGCATCCTCAGTTCAATGGCATGAGCTTGTCACTTTGGCCTACGAAGGCGGCAGAAAGGATCTATGTACTAAATGTTAATAGATAGTTTGATAGGGATAATTTCATAGAGTATTAATAACTGCTGCTTGACCGTGTTCTCAAAAAAGCATACATCTTTCTTCCTGTCTGTTATCTTCCCTCTCCATTTAATTTCTAAAATCTAAGATATTCCATCATATTTCTAACACCAAGAGGTCAAGGAAGTAAGTCCTTTACCATAACTGGAGAGCTGGGCTTTGATCTTAAAACAAACCAGGTGTTTTATTCCTTACTTGGAATGAAAAGCATTCTCCAGGGAAATGCAGAAGACATGGTCCTATTCCCTTTTCTGAAGTTATGCATATTGCAGTCAGATATTTTTCAGAAGCTTCCTAATAGATAAATGTAGCACACTGAAATTCTGAACTGATTCAATGCAATTTGCTAAACTTTATGATGTGTTTTAGTGAAGCTTCACTCCATCCACACTGCAGTTGTGTTTCCTCTACAAGCTGGCTTGCTGCCACAACAAGTGTTACTAGGTAGGTGGGGAAAAAATGCATCACCGTGTCTGCAGCTGTGATTGAGTAGAAAGGACACAAATGCTGTCCTTTAGACTGACACTGAAGAATACGGTTGGCTTTTTGAAAAGGTTTGTTTGTATCCAGTCCTGTATTCTCTGGAGTTACAAATGGTCATTTTATTTAATAGCAGTAGGTTCACGTTTAAAAAATAAAAAAATAAGAAAAGAAAAAAAATTAGAAGGAAAAAAGCTTAGTCTGACACTCTTTTGCTCTTACAAGCAGAGTTATGCTATGATCAGATTTCCATCACAGCCTCTCCATCAGCGCGGCCCCCCAGGAAATAGATGTTCCTTAACTTCAGTATAATTTATGTGTGGCTGTCGATCATTTCTTTAAGACCCTTGCTGCTGTAGTCATCACAGTTTTAAACATGACTCTAATCATATCTTCCCTGTCAAGTGTTATTGTGTAATCCCTATCATTCTTTATGGCTTCCTTAAATTTTAAACCAAATTACAAACTGGAAATGCAAAGGGAGACAGGGCTTGATGGCTCAGGCTCACTTTGAAGCACATATTGTTTCACCATCAATCTCTTTGATAAGATTCCAGTCAGTAGAATCAATGGTCCTTCAGTGATTCATTTGAAGATGTGATTTGTTGCTGTATTTTTTTTTCTGAAAGTTCCTAACTGAGTACCAGGAAAATAATGTTTTGTTTTCAAATCCTACTGCAGATGAGGATTACAAAGAGTGTATATCAGAATCGGAGTAAACAACTTTTAAATGATTGCATTTATTTTATTTGATTGATAAAGTGTCGTTCTTCTACCTTAAGCAAAATTATATTGTTCTCATTTTGCAGCAAGACTAATTAAGTGGACCATGGCAGGGAGCAGTTAAAATTTTGTTGTCAATTCGAATTCCAAGAGCTGGGGTTGAAGCTTGGGCCGTCAGTGAGTCTGACACTGTCAAAGGAGAGGGAAGCTGTGTCTCCTCTAGACATGTAGAAGGAAATGTCTAGCTGGTATTTAAAGTCTAGTCAGAATAGGGCTGAAGGATGAACAACATGTTCACCACTCCCATACCTCTTTGGGACCCTGAACTTTCAGGGAAAGATGAAAAGGAAAATTAGTTGTGAGGGACCTCCTTCAGCCTTTTGTAATTGTCTTGGTCAATAGGGAGGTACTGTACAAGTTTTCTTAAGTTAACAAAAAAAATAAAAGTATTTGTTTACATGAAAAATGCTTTCTTCATGGGAAACCTCAGCTGAGGAGTTCTTCAGCTGCTGTATCTTCGACGTTTTCTCTACTTACTTGTCTGTCTCAGACAACTGTTTGACCTTTATGA
This sequence comes from Scytalopus superciliaris, assembly GCA_013400415.1. Classification (NCBI taxonomy): domain Eukaryota; kingdom Metazoa; phylum Chordata; class Aves; order Passeriformes; family Rhinocryptidae; genus Scytalopus; species Scytalopus superciliaris. Next base: position 751,194 of record VXBX01004943.1, read on the forward strand.
TCCTGATGACTAATGTAGTAGGTTCTGAAATTTTTATTACTCAGGATTTATTTAAGTCATCAAGGAGAAGGAATATTGTCATTTAAGTTTTTCATTCCTCAGTCTTTATTTCTCTTTTTTCATTCCTTCTTTGTTGCATGGAAAGACTGGGAAAAAATGCTATTGTGTTCCCTCAGCTCCAGTCACAAGAAAGCTGTCTCAATAATAGAATTTTCACTAGTACACAAAAGATAATTGAAGCTAGGATTAGTAATATATAAAGATACAAGGATAAGCAGAGTACATAGCCTTTAATTTTTCACTAACAGCCTGATACCAGACCACCTTTGCAGCCACTGGACACTCCTCTTTTCAGGTAGCAAATTTAGCTTTGAGTTCTTTCTTCACAGGTTACAGCAGGGTGTCCTTTCCAAATATTATTATGTGTACACAGAGTAACAGTGCTGCTTTGGAGCCACTATAGTGTTTAGTAAATGGGTTTAAGCAGATGTGCTCACAGAGGGCCCAGAGGTAAGTGACTATATTCTTCCATGCCTTGTTAGCCTATACTGTTGCATGAAAAGTACTGCCAGATCCTCTTTCCAAAGAGAATAGGCAAATCTTTTATTTTAAAAATACTTTGTGAAAACAAATTAGAAAAAAAAAAATAAAAACAAAGTGTTGTTGAAGACTTGAAAGAATTTCTGTCATTTACTATTCTTTCTTTAAGAAAAGTAATTTTGTAAATGCAGGTGATTACAATTTGTGTATCTATTTCATATTTTTCACATTTTGTTCCATTTCAGATGTAGGGGTTCAAAAAGCATTATTTTTGGAACTGTATTTTATATAAATTAATTTATTTGGAAATTTTTCAGAACCCTCATGTTTTATTGTGATTTCATGCTTAAAATTATGCCATATCTTTTATATCATATTCAAAAATTACAGTGTGTTTGTAAAGAATGCTATTAAAAGATGCTTTTTTAATATTTAACTCTCATGCCCTTCGTCTTTGATTTTTTGTTTTAGTCTCCAGAGAGACTTGATCCTTAAAAAGGAGATGTGCCTTAAGAAGGAGATTCCTCATTTACCCCTTATTCTATAAAATTGAGGGGGAAAAGAGGGTTGATTTGGTAATTGTGGTGCATCTCAACTTCAGAGCCCCATGACAAATCAGACTGGTTCAGGGGATGGTTGTCTCTGCCACATGCAGGCGTCACACTGTCCTTCCTCTCTCCGTGCTGCCTTTCTTCTCTGAAGCTGGCAGGGTGTCACAGACAAGTTTTCTGCTCTCCTGGCACTTCTGAGAGCAGAATTTGTGTTGGTCCCAATCCGTTGGCAGATGATGAGAGAAGACTGCAGAATGGAGGAGCAGAGACATGGTGTCTGTGTCCCAGTGCTCTCCAGTTGGTCGTCTGCCCAATTCCAGAATGGTGATTTTAACCCTGTCTGTGGCCAGGGCTAGGCCAGGGATGGAATGAACACCAGGAGTAATTTCTTACCTTGGGACATTATAAATAGAAACTTTAAAACTATTTTGCATCCTGTCAAGTTTGTAAAATATCAATGCTTTTAGGGTTTTTTTTGCTAATACATTGATACTGAACCATTAGGAAATATTCTGGGTGTGCAGGAGTCTTGTTTTTTTGCAAGTGATTTGTTGGTGCAGTCCACACTAACTGGAAATGGTTAATACACAGAGTTTACCACAGAAGGTGATGTACAACCAAGCTCAGTTCACAGACAGTTTTTGAGAAATAGGTATTCCCAGAACTTTTTTCTCTTTATTGTTTTCCCTTTTTTTTTTTTTCTTTCTTTTTTTCTCCCCATATTTCCTTCTGGAGTTTCAAAACTGAGGTGACTTTATATATTCCTCTTCAGCACTTTTTAAGGGAAGAAAGAGGCATTTCTCTTTAGTTTTTTATGTGCAATGAAAATGGGATGCTAACTTTTCTTTTTCTTTCAGCTCAAAAAAAAAGTGAAACTAATTTCCTACTTTTTTTCTTCTCTCCTTTCTTCCATTCCTCAGTATCATACTTTATCTCTGCCACTGTAGTTATTGGGTTTTCTGGGCACTAGTAGCAGAGAAAATTGACAAAATAATTTAATGCTGCACTGTAAGTTCTGAAAGAAGGAGAATTATCTTTGCCTTTGCCTTTTGGAGTCCTTGCAGCAATGCAGTGACACTTCGAGAACTTGGTTCAATTTTACTTTTTCAGTTTATCAAGATTTAAAACAAACCCAAGACAGACAATTTGGCCAGTTTCACTGAAAAGCTTCAGTCTTGTCTACATGCCTAGGCATATTTTTTTACTGGTTTTTTGCAAGGTCCTTAAATGTATCTGCATAAAAATGAGAAACTCTGTGCATGTATACACGTGTATATATGTGTATATGTAATTCTTAAAACCCCCAAGTCTGTTTTTTCTTGTAGAATGAAGAATTGCCTCCTGCTTTCAGTACACAGGTTCTGTACTTCTGAAGAGCAGAGGAAGCTGATAATGAGTTGGTAACATCCTGCAGTTAGGTAGTTCCCCTAAAGGAGAAAGAATTATAATTGCCTGTTCTGTTTTGAACAGGTGATTTTGAAAAGTGACCAAGCCACGCTCCATTTCAAGAGAGTTATTGGGAGGTTGGGATGGTGCTTTGATAGGCCGAATGCTCTCTGCTTCAGCAATTTATAGTGTTTTATCATTGACAACTGTAGAGGAATGAGACGGTCTATTTTGGTGGAATGGACAGATTTCTGTCCATCTGTGCTTGTATTACAGCATGTCACTTGTACTTTAGATCTGCATAGCTCTGAGCCAAGATAGAAGCCACAGCAAGGTCAAGAGGTGGAGAAGCCTGTCAGCACATTCTGTCTCTAATGATATGACAACTGCAAATTGGTGCCTCAAGCACAGCCTGGAGGCAGTCATTATGTTGGGTCTTGAAGCTCAGCTTTCTCTTATACTGTTTCAAAGGAAAATGCTAACTTGAGATATTTCTGATCAGCCAGGAGTTTAATCTGTTGTAGTTTAACACAGTTATTCCTGTGTTTCTTCAAAAGAAAAAAAAAATCTTAAAAAAAAANTGTATTGCTTTTCATGAAAAAAATGGATGCTACTTCTTTCTAATGGCTGAAATTGATGGGTTTGCTATATTTCAAGCCTTTGTTTCTTCTCTGCATCCGTGTGCCTCCTGTCTTTTCCTTTTTTCTTTGTTTTCTTTTGAAGTTTACACAGATCAGTTGGGTTAATACATTTAGGATACTAGATATTTGACTGTTAGAGATGACCTTAAAGTTATGCTGGTTTTCCTCTGTCTCACCAGTGCCTACCAGATTGTTGTTGAGGAGCTGCACCCACACCGAACAAAGCGAGAAACAGGTGCCATGGAGTGCTACCAAATCCCTGTTACCTATCAGACTGCACTTAGTGGAGGGTCACCGTATTACTTTGCTGCTCAGCTGCCCCCAGGAAACCTGCCAGAGCCAGCCCCGTTTACCGTGGGTGACAACAGGACTTACCAAGGTTTCTGGAACCCGCCGCTGGCTCCTCGGAAAGGCTACAACATCTATTTCCAGGCCATGAGCAGCGTTGAGAAGGCAAGTGCCAGCACCTTTCTCCTTGAAGGAGTCAAAGACATGCCCGTGGTAACAATTAGGGCTCTTGGAGTTAGACAAAGGAGGTGTCAGCAGTGACATGGCTGTAATCCCCTCCATGCTGTGAGAGCATGGCAGTGCGCCATTCTCATTTCACATCACCATCCTGTCATAGCAATTGCTACTGGATGAGAGTTTAATACATCCTGTAGTAATTGTCTGAGCAAAGTAATTTCAGTGCTGTGACTGTCTCCTCAGTAAATAACATTCACAGTCCTTTCCCCAGTTCTCAGTACTTACACACTTCAGAAGATTAAATTGCTGCAGAATAAACAGAACGTGGGCTGTACAGTTGGCTAGCAAAACATTACAAACTTTTTGAGATTTTTGCACTGAACATCAAGTGAAAAGTACAAGTTTGCTTGAGCAAAAGTAACTCCAGGCCCAGTGTGTGTTTGTGAGAGTCTTTCTGAGAAGGTGTATGTCAGGCTTGCATCACTACTGCGCAGTAGTAGAAGTGGCTCTCACTCACCTTCGTTATCTCCTTGGTGTTTCTTTTTAACTCTGTTCCTGGGTACTGCTGGCTGTGTATGCATGTGGAAGGAGGAAAAGTGCCAGGGAGAGAGGATCCAGGTGGGAAAAACAACTGTGGCTCTGCAGGTCCTATGCTGTTGCTCCTGAGTGTTTTTTCCTCTTGTAAATGAAAAATGAGGGAGAGGAAAATGATTAGTGAGGAGGAAAAATGTGATAGACACAGAAGCTTTAAATACTTAAAAATTTAACATTTTGATTTATAGTTTAGAAAACTGAAGTGTCCAGACAGGTCAGAAGGGAACTAGAAAAGGCAACTAGATTGATAGTCACTGATATGCACCAGAACCATTGGAAAGAGCAGAAACAGTGTTTACCCTTCCTTACATTTAGGTTTTTATGGTGACTAAACAAACCCTTGCTAACAAGCAGCCTTGCCTTGGGGTCTTTTGAAGAAAATTATACCTTTTACTTATGGTTATGAAAAATTGGATATGCACCAAGTCAGAATAGGAATAAAGCTGTCCCAGAATTGGATGTTTTCTTCTTATTCAAGAGACCATTCCCTCTTTTTAGTTCTTATCTATAGACCTGTATGAAGTAAACAAAGCAAAATAAAAGGTGACTGCTAGACACTTGCCCATGTTTCCCTCACCTGCTAAAAATCATTTTGCAGAGTTCCAGCACACTACATTGTAAGGAAATTTATTTCATTACAGAATAAATAATGGTGAGAAGAAAGTAAAATAAAAATACTAAATAAAAAGTAGAACTCTATTTTGGCTTTTACATTTTGTCTGGTAAGTAGAATATGAGAGAACAGAGTATTTTTTACTTAAACTTGATTTAAGTTTGTGAGAGAGTTTAATCCTAAAATGGATTTCTCCATTTTGATTTAAAACTTTGGATCAAATTTCTGTTTTCAGAGGGATTTAAGGGGAGGCTTTGAGGGGGACTTCACTGCATTCTGCCAAGACAGAGATCTAGTGGTTGTAAGATAACCTCTGAGCTGCAGAATATTTGAACAGACGCTTTGCTATCAACTAGTGGGATCACCAAAACAGGCAGAGGGAAGTAAAGTATGCTCTGAAATACACTGTAAGGTTAGGAGGGGGATTTCTCTGTGATCCTTGCAGACATATTGAACAAAAGTGGACAAGTAAATCCATAACTGAGGAGAATCAGTAAGATTATATTGGTAAACTTTGCGGGGCTTTAATTTACGTTGAAAAATTGTCCTTATGAAACACTTAACAGTGCCTCAACTTGGAGTTTCGCTTGCTGTTTACAAGCTGTGTTTACAAACCACCATCAACACATTTACCTGTTGCTTTGGAATCTTCAAGAGGAGAGAGATCCCAGGGAATGTGGAGTGCTGAGAGGTGCAGGACTAGAGAGGGGATATTTTATAGAGTGAAACTGTCATTATTATGCTTTCAAATTACATGCTAATACTGCTTAGAGTGATCTAACGCAACAGCAGCTGCATCCTCTCATGCAACCTTTTGCTATTTCAGTATGTTTGCCTGTAAAATGACTGCACATTGTACAAAAAGGTCAGAAAACCCATTCATGACTGACCTTCATCTCTTCAAATTGTCCAAACTGGGCATAACCAAGTAAATTCTCTGTTCTTTTGGTTTAATTGCTGACCAAACTACTGAAGGGAAGGAAGGGAGAAGTAAAGTTACATACAAATTGTCTTTGCATGTGCAACTTCTGGAGCATAATGCTGTTGAATGACTATATCTCCTGGGCAGATTGTATAGGTTTTAGATTAACTGCGTATCTGTGAAGGGATGCCTGGGCAGCTTCTCTGCTCATTCCACACTCAGAAGCATGAGGGAGCATGTTGCTGGTGTGCTTCAGGTGACTGTTTAGGAATGTGAGGATGTAGCAAGATGTAAGTTTGGAGACAACGCTGAGCAAACATATCTTCTGTGTTGCACAGTGCTGTTGGAGGGCAACGCTGGCTCAGGATTTCTGTGCCGTGACATAAATAGGAGCACCAGTACTCCGCTTTTCTTCCACTGCACTGTCTTTTTGTATTCTTATGGCATGGTGTTCATTTGATTTGAATAATCTCAAATTTTGCTATGTTTGGGTTGTCCTGCACCTTTTCTCCCCTTCATTTTTCCTGGACAGTACAGTCCAATGTCTGAGTTTCGTGTAGCTTTTGTAAAGGCAAAATCCGCCAGCCTTCTCTGCTAAACCCTGAGTCACCTCATTGGGTTATCCCAGCTGATCAGTAGATCTAAGATGAATGCATGGAGTGGAGAGGGCAAGAAAAAACAACCTGATCTCACTGTTTTCTTTGCTTTTCTCTCCTCAACAGGAAACCAAAACTCAGTGTGTTCGAATTGCGACAAAAGGTAAGAGATTTGTCCCTGCACACAAAGTAGCCTTTTTAATGAAATGTGTTGTTTCTATCAAATGTTTGAAGCAAAGCCAGTACTATCCCTTTATTTTGAACCTTTTGATTGTCTTAAAATATAGTGGTCTACTGCTTTTTATTCTTTGATATTGGGCCAAGAGAGTACTGTTCTAACAATACTCAGAATTTACACAAAATAAGGACTCCTCTTTTCTTCCCCCTCTTTGTCTGTGATTTTCAAGATCTGCTTTTAGAGCACTGAAGCGTTGCAGGCAGCAAATAGATGGTCTGGAGTCTGGAAAGTACACGTGGTTAAACTGTCTTTTATGCTAACAATTATTTCCAAGCAGGGGTGGAAATAATTTCAATGAAGGACACGACAGTTAATTTTCCTAAGTACGAGCTCCAAGTGTTAGTTAGACATAGGGGAGGGTTGATTTGAGGAAGGCTTGTCTCTTTGATAGCAAGTGAGTTTCAGGCTGACTGCATAGCTGTGAGAATAAATCAAGTTGACCCCATATACAGTGGGTTAATCACATACTGCTCACTCAAAAACACTGTTTCATCTTCAAATGAGGACTTAGTTGTTCTGCTTATTGTTATCTCTTGCTTTGACTGTATTTACAGCCGTTCATTTTGGTGGCTTGATTGTGTCGACATGAGAGTTGTTTGATAGACTCTGGCAGCATAAACAAGACAGGAACTTACAAATGCCCAAAGAGTACTCTGCAGAGGGCCAGCATTTCTGTTCTCTTTCTAATTGCATATTGATATTCAGCATAAAACCAACTTTAGATATGAGCAAGCAGGCTTTTAAAGTACTGCAGAGACACATCAGCCCCATTTTTCAGTAACTTCTTTCCATTTAAATCTTGTTCCAATTAGAAGCTGATGCCTCTAATGAGGTGGTAGCAATCAAATGTTTTCTTGAGAAACCAGAAAATAAAATTGTACTTCTCAAGATGTGTTAGTATTTTCATCAGCTGAGGTATGGTAATAAAAACAGGAAATTAAAACCATGTGCTGTCTTCTATGAAAAGTACATCAGCATTATTTTTCTTATGTTTACCTGGCAATATTAAATGTTTTAATTAAAACATGTTTGCATAGACAAATATTTATGTACCACAAGCATGTGTTGTGGGGATTTGAGTCCAGGGAGAGTCTTGAAAGGTTCAGAAATAACATAAAATATTTCAGGACTGAGGAAGGGGGAAACAGTGATCTCTCTCGTCATCATAAATTTTCTGGGTAGTAATAAGAAAATAAGGAGGGAATTGACTTGTAGTATGAGAAAATTATTTTTTACATAACCATACACAGTCCACAGATCTCAAAGCAACATTCAAGGTAGTAATAGACCTCTTGGTGGTTGCTTGTACACCTTTCACTGCTGCAATAGTCCCATTCACCCCAATGACTGTAGTCTGAATAGAAGGGGAAATGAGTAACAGGTTTCTTACCATTGTGCCATATATCTTGCCTTTACCACTCTGATTGAAGTTTTCCTGAAGTAACTGCATGGCCTGATATATCAGTGCTAAACTCCTTAAAAGTGTTTTCTCTGACTTATTTTCCTTGGTAGATGTGAATTGCAGGGGGAGGCAACATTAGGAACAAATGCTTTCTCTTCCTCTGATGGAATGCATTTATTAGGGCATCATCATTTCAAAGTCATGTACATTCATACTTCTCGAATTATATTGACATTCTAAAACACTTTTTATAAGCTCATACTAATTTTTTCCCGGTGTTTTCATCATCATCATAATAATACCATGATTTGTTGTATTCAAAGAAAAGTATAGTTAATATATTTGTTTATGCATATATTCATCTGGTTATCCTGGTTTGTTTGGCTTGGGAATTTTATTGTAGTGTATAATATCTCCTTGAATCACTGACTTAGGTTATATTTTTGATATTTTCATAGGGAAAAGAGGATTGTCTCACCTTACTTGATGCACTCCAGTAAAGCTAACATACCCATTTAAAATCCAAATAACTGTCTAAACTCTGTATTCCATTATAAAAGTACTGTGTTAGTCTTTCTTTTTTCTTGTGACTCAAAGCAGCCTACAGTTTGCCAAACTGAATTTTGTCTTGAACATGTTGAAAAGGCATTAAAAGTGATAAAATGCTGAGGTGGAAGGAAACAGGGAGGAATAACATTAAAGATGCACGTTAAGACAGGACAAAATATCCCTGGTAATGAAATTCAGTATTATCGGCAAAGTTACTTTCTCATTTCTGTCTTGTTCAAGGATCGTGTGTTATCTACTTTGTATGTTCATAACAATAAGATATAAAGATGGAAAAAAATATGATAGCAAATGCCATGGTTTGGTGTTGGAGAAGTTCATATCCCTGCAACTATAATCTTGATAATTTACCTTTATTAGATCTGTTGTTTCCCTGACTGACTAATTTTTTGTTTTCTTGGACAGTTCCCTATTAACATAATTTACATGTATTTTAGCGCATAAGGGACTTTGCACATATCATTCCCATGGGTTGCCTTCTGCCTTTGGGAATTGATGGAATAGTTTGTTAGTTGGTGTCAAACTAATGAAAGTCAGCAAATTTAAATTGAAGTGCTCATACTTTTTTTAGTGTGTATATTCCAGGTGCAGTGTTCTCATGCACTCCTGAAAACAAAATGCACTGTAGTGTCAAATCATCTAAAAGATGGTGCCGGATCATGACTAAAGTATGTTGCTGCTTTTGGTGTGTCTTGAAAGAATGTTTTTTGAGTAAACTGAGAGGCTTATTAGTATCTGGTGTATTAAAATATACCAACTTACCTTTTCATGATAGAAAATACTGAAACAGCACCAGTTTATAGAGTAGTTTCCTGAGCAGTTCCTGTGTACCTGCAGCTGAAGAATGAGTGCCAGAGTGAGTCTTTGATGGCCCTGATTTAGGCTAATAATAGGATGCCCCCTTTTTCTGGACACCTACTTCTACCGTGCTTGTAAGAGTTTAATGACTGTGACTTTTGCCCTTCTGTAGATTGGAGCAAATTGGCCAGGACAGTCCTAAGTTAGTAGATCTGGTGAGAGAGTATGAAAGGTATACATACATATACACAGTCTGCTCACATAAGCTTTGATTCTTGAGCAAACCAAATTAAAAATAGCTCCTTGTATCACAGGTGTTAAGTAGAACATACCAAAGCACCATTTCCACTGCAGGTATAGCACAGAAAATATATTAAGTGTGAACCATTTTAATTCCTTGGACACTTTTAGCCAATATTGCCTTATTCTGTCAACCTGAATCCCTTTCTCATTCAGATGCTCTTAGTAACTGATGATCAGTATAATTTTTACTTTTTTAACAGCATTTAATTGTTCTCTACTTCATTATTTTTTAATCTAGGCAGGAGGATTACCCAGTAGTAGGATTACCCAGTCACTAATAATATGGCTTCCCACACATAGTAACTGAAGAAGGAGGAAAAAAAAAAAACTTGTTTTCTGAAGCGCACAGAAGAGTACAGAGACTGAGATAATTGGTCAGATATTCATTAGGAATTATGTTAGGAAATACATGTTATTTTATTTTTAAAAAGTGTTACATATAATTTCCTAAAGAAAGTTCTTGAACTTCCTAATACTAATTTAGTAAGTCAGAGTTCAACTATGGCATCACAGTATTGTTAAGGTTGGAAAAGACCTCTAAGATCAGCAAGTCCGATGGTCAACCTAACACCACCACTGTGTTCACCACTAAACTGTGTTCACAGGTCCATATCCACATGTTTTTTGAATGCGTCTAGGGATGGTGACTCTGCCACTTCCATGGGCAGTCTGTTCCAGTGCTTTGCAACTCTTCTCATGAAGAAATTTTTCCTAATGTCTAATCTAAAGCCCTCCTGGAGCAACTTGAGACAACTGACTAGTTCATATGCTCGTATCAGAATGAATATGTGATACCCAAACCTGCCTAACAAAAGTGCCGATAGACTGAAGTAAATAAAAGGTGCATGGTCTTCGGAGTAATACATGTTTGATCAATCACATCCTGGAGCTGAGTTTGACTGTGTAAAATTTTGAATGGGTTTCAACTTGGACCCAGGCATTGGCATTTCATTTTACAGTCTAAAATGTTATTGACTGCTAAGGGAATGAAACTAGATTAACATAGTCAGAGAAGAGTGATGCTTCAAATTACTTAGCATGTAAATAGACATTTAAGAGGACAGAAGGGACAGCAGGGCTATTATTAAGCAGAGTATATGAAGTTGACATTTGCGACAGTTTTCAGGCTGCCAAGTTTGAGGTTAACACTGATTTATGTGTATTCTTTTGTTTTGTTTAGTCGACTAGAGAAAAATTTTGAAAATTTAATTAGAGGAAATCTACTGTGGCAGTAAATAAAGAAGTGGTGGGCCTGGCAGCTCTATCACAAAGTAGTTATAGGGAATAAAAGTCCAAGGTTTCTCACTCCACATTTAAAACAAGAGCTTCATCAACTCCAGCACTGTTTTCCCTTGTGGTTTTCGTTTGTGTTATTAGTTCAGGCAGCATAGAACCTCTCTATCTCTATGCACGTTTAGTTCATACAGATGGATGAAAATGCCATTTGAGATGATGTGCATCTGGAAGTAATTGTGAAATAGCAGAAAATTACTTTTTAATCTGATTTGAGGAATAAAAAGGTCTGGGTGGTAACATTTCTACTGCAAGTGTGTATTTAGTCCACCATCGTTATTGCTCTGAATTCATTCCCACAGCAGCTGGGGATTGATCCAAAGGCCTTTGATGTCAATGGGAGTCCTTCCACTGACATTAATGTGTTTTGGATTAGGTCTTTAAAAGTCATAAATCTGTCTAGACTGTAATTGTTTTCTTGAAATTTTTCCTGATGATGTTTCTGTTCTTAGGGAAATTTGTGAAAGTCAAATCACCTCCTGTTGCAGGATGCTCAAAATGCACAAATGAAGGGAAGATGTCAAATACTAAATGTATGTGAAACAAAGCTTCTCTCACTGTTGTTTTATGTTTGGATCAATGCTTCTACAATGACTTTTAGCTGTACCATCACAATAGGCACTGGAGACCCAAGTGGCAGTATAAATTTAGAGAAGAATGCAGGTGTTTCCTAAGTCCCATGTTTGTTTTTTTTCCACTTAGTTATAGGAAAAAGCTATTAATATGTGTAAACTTCAGTGGTCTTTTGCATAATGTCTTTTATCACACAAAGAGGAGAATTTAACCAGCTTGCTGAGCTTTCCAAAGATGGAAACAGAATATTAGCATGCAATATTTTTCTCTTTTGTGTGTGAAATTGCAGTAGCTCACTGAGCAACCACATCTGCTAGTTCTGATAAGTGATACCTTTGGTTGTAAATAAAAAATTGCATGATCCTTTGATGGAATATTTGATGATAGCTATTAAAAAAGCAGTTAAGTGGGACACCTTCAGATTTTCAGACACAAAAATCTATATTGTGGATATTTTCATATATGTACAAAGAGTAAGAAAATCATGGAATTCTATTAAAAAGATGTCATTTGAGTAAAAAGGAATTCAATGTAACAACAATATTTATTAGGTGAAATTATCTGACTGATATGCATGGAACAGCAATTTTCAGATAATGTGTTTCCCATTCTTTATAATAAGGCACCAAAACTAAGTACACTTTTCTCCTTGTTACTTCACATCTCTAAGAAATAAGGGGTATCTGAGGGTAAGAGCAGAAACCTATTAATTACCTAATGTTTTTATGCTTTTGATGTTGCCTGAGCTAAAACATTTATTTTAACTGGTTTTGAAAATAATGATAATTAGAAGTATTTTGCCATTTCTGGCCCATTTCTTAAGTCTTCATATACAGGGTTGTTACTGTGTTTTGAAACAGTAGTTGACTGATTTTGGTCAGAAAAATTTCATAGATTACTAATTGTAGTAAATACAATCAATACATCTAATTTCTTTACTAAACAACTTTATTTTTGACTGCATTATTTAGTGAATAAGCAATTGTTCCCCACAGTTTATTATGTGCAAACATTTTTTTTATTCACTTTAGTATAGTTTTCAAAGTAAAATTTTTTAAAATTGGTGTTTTTGTAAGAGGAGACACTACTGATACATTTCAGTGTTTGTTTTGTTGTGTTTTGTTTTTTTTAAATCAACCATTAGAATGAAGAAATTTTGAATCCAAAGAAATAATAAATATTAACTTTCCTTGCTTTTGAAATGTTTCAGGATATCTTTTAAGTAAATATTTAACAAATTACTTTGTGTAGATTCTAGATGCAGATCAAAATGTTAGGGACCTTAAGGATTTCCTAAAGAATAAAAATTTTGTAAGTAAGAATTCAAGTAGAGGATTCTAGTTTATATTTAAATATTAGAGAAGGAATGTTGATGAGCTACCTGCTCAAAGTGAAGGATCAGCATCTTAGCACATATGCTCTTTTAGTAGGTGCCTGGTTTATTAGGTTGCTTCAGCTATTATGATTATTATTTCATGAATCAGTCTGTGGGCATTGAGTGTTTTGCATCTATTGTTAGAGAATATGAAGACATAAAGGTAGAAATCTGGTGTTTTTATAAAACCATTAGACTTTTAACTGCAATTGAAAATCCTTCATTCTGCTTATAATAGATATGCATTTGAAATTATCATTTGCTGATACTGCTGGGTGTGGGCGGTATTTTAGCTCCCTTTTTTTTAACTGTTCTTTCATCATTTCTCATTTGTCTTTTCTTATGTCTTTACTGTCTTTGTGTTGTTGTAAAATTCCAAGCATTTAGGGAGAGTAAACTCTATTGTCACCTGATAGCACCAGTTTCATTAGCCCCTTTTCCCACAAGCAGCCTGTGTACACTTTCATTTTATACTGTGATTAACTGTACCATTGGATAAAATCACCCCTTGCAATGCCTGGGGTTGAAGAGTGTGTGAGGTAGATCAGGTAGAGTTTGCTGCCTCCAACAGTCTTCACAGACATCTCACATGCATGTTCAGCCTAGGAGCAACAAGAATTTGGCTAATCCATGGTGCAGTGAAGCTTTAGAGCAGCCCCATGAAGAGATAGCACTGTTTCACCTTTTCAAAGAAAGGAGAAAGGGATGTCTAGAAATTGTAAATTGTGTTTATATTCATTCAGTATTCTTCAGCCAGAATGATACTTTCTCCACATTAGCAAGACACCCCAGAGTAGGTTTTGCCATACACAGAATTTACACATAAGTTGAATACTATACCAAATAAAGCAATGAATTGCTGATGCTAGAAATATCCCTACATACAGGTATCTTGCCACCCTTGTTAGTGCCAGTAGGGAAACTACAGTTCAAACTGATAGGGTCAACATCAGTCACATTTAAAAGCAGTTCGATTAAATGACTCATTATATTGGGGGATTTTAATATAAACACACTTGTTGGATTTGGAAGTTTGTAGGAAAGTCCCAGATTGTTTTGGAAGTGGTAATGAAAAGTTGAATGGCACTCCAGTAGTGATGATATGCTCTGAGCTGGTCATTGCTGCCCCTAGTTCTGATGCACTGTTATGGCAGAAGATGTCATGGGTGCATTCAGTGTTGGACTAGTAATAACTTCCTTTCTGTGGTACAAGTTAGCACTGATGCAGTAAAAACCATTTAAGTGGCAGAATGATGATATGATCTTTAATAATGAGGAGTTGATATTGATAGATCACACATAAGACAACACAGAGAGAAAATCAAATTCTTAAGGAGTATGTATGGCTGGTGGTCACAAAGCTGATGGAAAAAAGGTGCCTGTCAGCAGCTCATTGCTATCCCTGTTAAAAATGACTGACCTCACTCAGACTTGCCAAAATGAACTAACTTAACACAATCAAAATAATTTAAAATGTTTTCTAGGTTAAAACAATTGGACAAGCCGTTCTGAAAGCAGAATAGAAATGACAGTACATGCTAGAATAGTGGTGAAAGGAGGAGGTAGTCTTCACTATCTTCGGGTGAAGCCAAAAGGTCTCAAGGTCATTTTTAAAACTTCTACAAGAAATTGAACCTCAAGGTTAAAGCAGCTTTATTCTAACAACAACAACAACAAAACCAACAAACAAACAAACAAACCAAAAAAACAAACAAAATCACAAAAAACCCAAACATAAAATGCTGTATCAGTGTGCACCACCTTACCACAGAGGAGGTAATCCTTGCAATTATCCATCCTTGTATTAACAGCTGCCTAACTGAGATATTTTGAATAGAAGACAAAATATATTTGAGCAGTAAGGCTGCTCACTGTGCACTTGGATAGGAAGTACAAGGAGGACTTTACATTAGAAAAGAATGTTGCCCAATGAATGCAGAAGAAATTCAGCAACATCTAAATCAGAAATGTGCTTATTGATTTTTATGAAAACAATTTATAGTCCTAAAACCAACATCACTGTATTTCTCTGTATCTAATCAAACACTTAACTAAATGAAAATAAGTTCCACCTCATTGTCATGAACATCTCAAGGGTTTATTAAACTATTTGCATGTCATTTCTGACAGAGCGCTAAGTAAAGTTCTACAGCTAGTCATCTAGAAACAAGGAGCAGCATTGCCAAGTGTAGTAGCACTTCCTAGATGCTGTCAAATGTGTTGCAAGTCACTGTGGTTGATTGGCACTACTGCCAAATTACTCAAATGCAGAGACTAATGCTTTGTCAGCTACATAAGGGGATGATGGCTCTGAAGTTCAGGAGTGCATGCCGCTTTCTACTCTGATGGGAAGTTGTGTACTAACCATACTATTTTTGGACGATCCCAACAGAACGGGCTTGCAGATGGACCTTGTAGGAAGGATGATCTTTTTAGAAATCACATGGTTGTCACACATCTGTCTGTCACAGTAGGAATCAGTTACAGGCACTGTTAAAATGATTTTGTGGCCAGGTAAATTCAAAGCATAAGGAACAGAATTATAAGCCTGCTTCAACTTAGGCTGGAGAATTTTGTGTGCAGTCAGTAGTTTGGAAGGGACTGCGAGTATTCTCCATGCTGCACAGTGATGAAGGTCCTTGATCAGGATGAACTTCCAGAACCCTTCACTGTCAAAGAGGTCATGAAATACGTTGCATTCTTTGACACTTCTGATTAACATTTACTTTGTTGAGTCAACAGGAAAGGTAACCACATTCAATACCATATAGATGCCAGAATATTTAACCTGAACATTAAATCAAGGTCCCATACCTGCTGACTTGTGTTACTTTCTCTTTGCTGATGACTGAATATTGGTTATTCAAACATATGTAGGCAGACTACATATTATTGACTGTTTCAGCCCTCCTGCCAAGTGGTTTGGCCATGCCATTAGTATAGAGGAAAAAGAGGTCCTGCTCTAACCTTGCTGTGTTGGAAAATATCCTGAGGCAGTAGTATGTGCTAATGATAAACTACTGAAATTTGTGAGAACAGGAATGCTACTTCACCAAGCATATTTTTTTCAAAACAACAGAGTTAATAGCAGAGTCATGCAGGGAATAGCAAAAGTCAATATAGTATTTTGGATATTAAAGCAGCGTGACTGAAATAAGAGACATCTGGCTTCAAATAAAAGGAAACATCTATTGTGCATTAGTTACTGTCACTCTGTGTATGCCTACAAAATGTGGAGGTTTTCTAGTCTCCACATCTAGCACCCAAACCATTTCCAATGCACTGCTTTCATGCCCTTGCTGCCATAAACTGTAGGATATTGCCCTGAATGCTGCACTCCTACACTGCTGTCACATTGTCAGCCCTGAAGAAACGTTACAGGATATCCAATTATGCTGGACCTACTTCTCACGCTGGACAACAAATTGCCCCAAACTGGTTTGTATGGGCAGTTGAAACACAGAGTAAAGCTTAGAGAAAGCATAATGAGATAGTTAATGAGCAAGTTTAAGGCAAATCCTCAGTTATGTGTCATGAGTTTCACAGTGTGGGAAATTACACATGAAGATTTCCTGCTCTGGCAAAGAATGGTACTTATGCCATCATAACTTGCAAATAAAATCAGAATGAAACTGTATGGTACATGTGAATATGGTAGTGAAACAGATTATATTTGTACATTTCACAGAATCGTGAAAATGTGTGTGTTTCTTGGACAGTAAAACCAAGTCCTTATGTACTGATGGAAAACAGACATCACATCACTCTCTTTTCATCCTTTGTGCTGCTGTATTTCTGACTTAGCCACTTCTCCGGGCTCAAGACTGATGCATCCCATTGGGCAAAGGGGGCAAGAGACCTGGATGAATGAATAGAGGACTCCTGTCATTACTCAAGCATAAGCAGAAAATAAACAAGAGATGGAAAAAGGGTTAAGTCACTTGGAATGAATATAAAGGGGTTGTCAGACTAAGTAGAAATGAGACAAGGAAGGCCAAGGAATTAAATCTGGCCAGGGGTGTCACAGACAACAAGAAGGGCTAGGCTGCTCACAATCATCTCTGAAAGGTTGTGAAGATTAGGAGAGGTGCCTGAAGATTGGAAAAAACCAAATGTTACCTGTCTTCAATAAAGGCGAGGAGGACCCAGGGAACTACCTGCAGTCAGCCTCACATCAGTCCCTGTAAAGGTAATGGAGCGCCTCATTCTGGAGGCCATTTCTATTCATATGGATGACAATAAAATGGATGATCAGGGCTAGTCAGCATGGATTTACTAAAGGTAAATCATGCTTGACCCAACCTGACTGCCTCCTATGATGAAGCAACTGCCTAGATGGATGAGGGGAGAGCAGTGGATATTGTCTACTTTGACTTCAACAAGGCTTTCAACATAGTCTCTCGCAACATCCTCATAGACAAACTCAGAAACTGTGGACTAGATGCATGGACAGTGAGGTGGACTGAGAACTGGCTGAACAGCAGATCCCAGAGGGTTATAATCAGTGGCACAGGGTCTAGCTGGAGGTCTCCAAGGTTCAATACCGGACCCAGTATTGTTTAACTTATTAATCAATGCCTTGGTCAAAGGGACAGATGCCTCAGCAAGTTCACTGATGACACAAAGCCAGGAGTGGTTGATCCCCAAGAGGGCTGTGTAAGCCTTCAGAAGGACCTCCACAGGCTGAAGAGCTGGGCAGAGAAGAACTGTTTGAAATTCAGCGTAGGCAAATACAGGGTCCTGAATCTGGCTGACCTGCCAAAAAGCAGCTTTGTGGAGAAGAACCTGGGAGTCCTGATGTACAGCAACCTCTCCATGACCCAGCAACATGCCCTTGTAGCCAGGAAGGCCAATGGTATCCTGAGGTTCATTAGGAAGGGTATTCCCAGCAAGTTGAAGGAGGTGATCCTATCCCTCTACCCAGCCCTGGAGAAGCCTCACCTGGAATACTCTGTCCAGTTCTGGGCTCCTCAGTACAAGAGAGGCATGGAGTTCCTGGAGTGGGCCCAGTGGAGGGCTACAAAGATGATTAAGGGACTGGAGTGTCACTCTTCTGAGGAAAGGACGAGAGAGTTGGGCCTGTTCAGCCTTGAGAAGAGATGACTGATAGGGGACCTCATCAATGTGTGTAAGTATCTGAACAGAGGGTGTTAAGAGCCAGGTAATCAACATGCTGTCATTATTTTTCTGCAAATGTAAGCAGATTTTCTCACAGTTCTTTAGTGTTTCTCATTTCTGGTAGTTCATAAAGATTTAATCCTGACGGGTTTGTAATCTGATAATATTCCAAAATTTGAAAATTTTGTTAGTTCCCATTCTTCTTGAAATCACTGAGCCATGTTTATACAGGGATTTATGAACATGTGTTCATTTTACATAGCTCTTCTTTTTGTACGCCTCTAATGAAAAGGGTTACCATTGCTTGCCCTGCTTTTAAGGCTTTTAAGGTATTTAAGGTACTGCTCTATGAAACCTGGGTTCTGGATGCTTCATCTGCTCAGTGGAACATTTAGAAGGAGCCTCTGTACTCTATCGCTCAAATGTGATCAAAAATGAAAATTGCTGAATGTAATAATATATTTCCTTTTCTACTCAGATATTTACAGAAAATTCTGCTATAGATTATCAGAGAAGAAGGTTGATTTTTCAGATTACTCTGTCTGTTGAGGAATATATGTCTCAAGTCGCTATGAACAGCAGTCAGCTATCAAACGTCAGGGCTAGATAAGATTTTTGGTCAGTACCTTGAACTGTGGTGTGCCATTGCTGTTACCAACCATTAACATGTTTCAGCCTAGATCATGCCGCACGCTGAGATGGGAAAGGCTGTTGGCTATTTACAGCAGTCACTACTGCTGTAAATCTACCACGTTCTTATTTTGCTTTTGAACATAATTTAGAAACCCTCCTTAAATGATAAGTACTTGGAAGTTTAGGGACCGAGAGAGCATAGAATCATAGAATTGTTGCAGTTGGAAAAGACCTCTAAGGTCTTAACCCAGCACTGCCAAGTCCACCTCTGAACAGTGTCTCCATGTGCCACATCTGCAGGTTTTTTGAACACTTCCAGGTATGGAAATTCCACCAGTTCTCCCTGGGCAGCCTGACCAATGTCAATGCCTGACCACCTTTTCAGTGAATAATTTTTCCTAATGCACATTCTAAACTTCCCCTGGAACAACTTGGGGCCATTTCCTGTCATCGTATTACTTGTTACCCATGAGAAGAGACCAACCACCACCTTGCTACAATCTCCTTTCAGGTGATTGTAGAGAGTGACAAGGTCCCCAGTGAGCCTTCTTTTCTACAGGAACCCCAGCTCACTCAGCTGCTACTCATGAAAAACTGAATCTCATTATGTGCCTGTAGAAATATGAAAGCTGCTAATTTGGTTGCCTTTGTATTAAAAATATATGGCTTACTCAGCATAAGCTCCAAGGCATCATGTAACTTAGTCAAATCAAATAACTTTACTAATATAGATTGAATTCACACAGAGCTGAAGTGTTTTCTCAGACTCAAACAGTGAAATAATTTGTGCATGCAGAGAATTAAGCAAGGGAAATCACAATTTCCTGGATGTCCCTCTAGTAGTGATGACATTTTGACAGTGAAATTTTTTACCCATGGAACAGAACCATCTGGAAGTATTTTTCCTAGTTGTTTTGGGAAGTACAAATCTTTCATACTTTATTTTTGAATAACCCAATCAAGGAACTATTTCGGATGAATGCGAGCAGTTACTTAGGTAGAACAATTTGGTTTGCTGGCAGAGTGCTTGTATAGGTCATAATGTAATATGATAGATCATAAGCACACAGTGCTGTTGTGTTTGGAGGACAGTGGGTTGACTTGCAGAAGTTCAGGTACAGGAAAGCATGTTCAGCTTTTCTGCTCAGCAGGCCTCTTGAGTCATCCTGTGTTTGTGATTAGAAAAGCTCAGAAGAGCCCTTGTTTTTCATAGACAGCATAGCTGCGTTGTGTTTCAAGTATAGTCTGAGGATGTGGAACTTCTAGATTTAATGGTTGACTGCTGACCCAGCAGCTAGTCCTGTACCAGATAGACCTTTGCATGTACTAATGCCTATAGCTTGGAATAGAAGAGGAGCAGCCATGCAGGTACTGCTGGTGCCTGAGCCTACAGCAAGTGTGTAGTGCCTCATCTGCCACCAGCCAGCCCGTGGAGGTGATAAGCTCTTTGGTCAGAGGAGTAGCACACTGTGCCCACACAGGAAACCTGCCAGGGACCTGACTACAGGATGTAGCTCCTGTCACTGCTGAGGTGGGGTGTGCTGCCAGAACCAGAGAGCCCTGATTGCTGTAACAACTCATTCTGAGATATGGGAAAATGAGAATGTGTCCATATGCCACACAAGACACTTGACTAGTTTTTCAAAACCATAAGATCAAGTGGCAGCTGCTTTTTATCTAATGGTAAAATTCCTTAAAATATGACTGCTTTCACATTTGAGCTGCTTCTACAACTTCTCATCAAAGCAAAACATATCAGCTGTACAGCATACTCCCTTCAGCCATGTATAGAGGCTCCTTGAGCCCCACCCAATACACAAGGATTTCACCAGCCAAGTTTTGTTATTTCTATTGATGGTGATGACAATAAGAAATGTATTTGCAACAAATTATCTTAACATTTGTTAGGCTAAAGGGGAAAATATAATCATGCAGGATAAGCTGACTGTAAATAATTTACCTTTTTCTTTGCCTTCTTCAAGATGTAACTATTCCCTGTTTGAACACACTTAAGGTAGTTAGAACCAATTTATACTGTAGTATAAATGTTAGAGACAGAAGCATAAATAAAACATCCCTAAACTGGAAGTTAAGTACAGCTATAATATACATTTCTTTTGTCAGCATTGAAACTGGCTACTGTGTTTTAAATTCTTTTTTTTTTTTTTTTTTAATGAGAATAGATACTCTCAGTCATTTTCCTATTCTGGTGGTGTTTTGTCACATTAATTTTGAGAACTATGTAGTCTTTGACTCCTGATTGAATGTCTAACTAGGTGTTTTACAGCACACTGAAAAAAGTTATCATCGTAATGAAAACTATCAAATCCTCTGCCTGTAAGCATGATGGCTAGCTTGTGATACTTAAGAGTCCCACAATGTATTTTTTAAGCAATTTTGAGGACTTGTTTCTGGTTTGGGGTAGCATGTGCAATATGAATGCATGCTTTCATGTTTCTGCTGAGGCCTTTCTGCTTTCCCTTCTATTTTATTATTATTACTGTACAGTCTAATATAACATATTTCAACTTTTCTGGTGGGAGTTCTCTGCTAAAGAGAAAGGTCTTGTTTCCATTGGGATATACAGTGTTGCCTAGGCATGCCTGTCTTCTCTGCACAGTGTATCAGAGCTGCTTTTCTGCAAAAAGGGCAATTCATTTCTTTAACAGCACACTCATATAAAAGCTAGTATTGTTACTTCATTTTCGGCAAATAAACCATGGCAAATTAGAAAGTGTCAGGAGGCAAAAGAGAATATGTGTTCATGTACCTGAACAATTTCTTGAGGTATCTTACCGATTCAAGGCTGGATGCTGGTTCTTGCCCCATCTCTGTGTAGATGCAGATTTCTGTCTTGGAACTGGGCATCTCATTATGATTAGAGCATGAGGTCTTGGTTGGGGTATTGGTCTCCTCTGGTTTTAACTATAGAATAAAGGACAAGAATACAGATACCTGTACAGAGCGAGCATAGATATTGCAGTTGTGTGTGTATGTTGAACAGTAACTTGCAGAATAACAATAACCAACCATTTTTTCTATGCTTTGAGGACTTTCTTTCATTTTAAAGTTTGGCTTTTATTTCACGTACTCAGTTTCTCCACTCACATCTAACAATGTAATTATTAGTAAATTTCCATGGGTAGTATTGAAGAAAGATGCTGTCCTGGGGATATTTTAAGTTTTTTCAAGAAAAAATGGCCTAGTATCAGAATTATTATTGATTTCCAGTCAGTGTAAAGTACACACACTTCACAATAAAGGTTAACTGTCTAGAAGAATGTAAAAGAGCAGCGACTTTAAGTAAAAAGAAATTCCAGATTAAAAAGAAATCAAACTAAAGTAAATGCAGTGAACTGCTTTTTTTATGAGTAAGTCTGGAATGTTTTCTTCATAGGGCTACTGTAAAAAGGATTTTTTTCTTTTTTTCTTTTTAATGTAGATGTGAACACATCAATATTTAATTTGACCCTTAGTAATATATGTATTCCATTTAACTCCAAATATATTTCAGACTTTGTGTGTTTTTATAATGATGATATGAATTTATAAATCCTTAATGTCCTTAATGGTGCCCATATGTTGGGTTGAAATCCTTAGGAATCTGTAAAAATAAAAATCAAGACGATAGTTATGGGCTCTGAAAGCTGAAAACCAACCTAAGCCAGTCTAACAGCTAAAGATTTGTCAGCTGGATCCTAATGCTCCTAAACCTTTGGCAAAACAAATGTTGCCTTTGAGAACTTATCTCATTATATCTGGGCATCTTAAATCACTCTACAGAAATAATATAAAATAAAATAAAATGCTCTACTTCTAAATAGAAAGCATGATCCTGGCATCTGTGCTTCTGCCCCAAGTGCTGTCCTTCTGTGCCACAATCAGCATGAGCTTTTCTTAGATTTGTGCTTGTGGGCATATGGACAACTGGAAGTCATTTGGAGATGCCAGTTGGCCTCATTATTATTTTTTTCTTTTGTCCTTATCCACTGTCAGTTGCTAAGGATGGTACTAGTTTTGCTTTGAAGCAGCATGCAGTAAAGAATCCTTCGTGTACATTTTTGAATTTCAGAAGCAAAGGACAAGAAGCCATTATAAGGACTAGCATGAGTGTATTTTCCACCAACAAAAGATGATGGTGATTCTTCAGCATGTGGAAAAGTTTCAGGTTTTTGCACATACTTGCCCACTATAAAGGCTAGTAAGATTGAAGCAATCAGGTACTCTCACCAATTTATAAGTTTTCCATGCCTATTTGAAACTCAAGACTTTTAAAAGCTACAAGTCATTACTAGTTTGGAGGCTGCCCTTCCCATGGGACTAAGAATTTCTGCTAGTCATCCTACCTTTTGTTGATAGCCTTTTGTTAGTCAACAATTGCTTTCTTCCTTTTACACCACATATTCATGTTGCTGTATTTTTTCCCATCCACTCATAGTAAACTGATGCACCAGCACAGCATTATAATGAATTTTTATTTGGTTAGTCAAAAGTTGGATTGTCATGAGTAATCGAATTACTCCTCTGGAGACAGGATTTCTGAGTAGAGTGATGAGGTGAAGCGATTACAGCTGTAACCCTTACAAGCATAAAAAGATGTGTTATGCTAATCCTTTGTGAATGGGTTGAATTGAAAGTGAGGGAAATAGAAAAGAATGCTCTTGAAAGAAGAAGGGGGTATGAAAGGACTACTGTGTTGTTTATTCCCTTTTCATTCTGTCCTCTCTTGCTATAGAGGAAAAAAAGGGTAAGTGGTAAACTGGAGAGCTTTACCTTTCAAGCCCGACATTCAAGTCATTTAATCTTAAGCTGCCTTAAATACTGTGTAAAAAATTGAGGGGGTAGGGTGATAGATACAGCAAAAATAAATGTATGGAAAAGTGCCAGTTAGTGTAGGTTGCTTTTTTTAAGGTTGTTAAACCTGGTATGACCTTATCTTACCTTGGTGTAAAAGCAGCAGAGTGAGGAAGGGGAAAAAAAACACTGTGGGAAGTAAGACTTATGCCAAGCATTACCTTTATCTGAAAACACTTATAGCTCAAGTGCGAGATCCTTATTACCCCCAAGCTTGTTTATTTTCTGTTTCAACTTTTTCAGCTGTTAAATAAGAATGCTCTGTCTCAAGGTAGTACCTTTGAAAAGACTGAAAGGTTCAGCTAAAAGGCAGAGATGCCATGCAAATTACAGTGTAGTAATTAACTGAATAGAGCATTATAAGTATGTCTTGTTAATTGGATAAGAAGAAACAACCTATTTGTTTTTAGATGACCAACCTGAATATAAATGGTCAATAGTATAAGTAGCTTTTGGGTTTCTTCTGTGGGCTGTTTTTTGGGGGTTTTTTCATTGTTGCTCTTTTTCCCCTTTCTGTATAATTTTTGGAGGATGGTGGCAGGCAACTAAGCACCCACCCAGCTGCTCTTCTCACCAGCAGAAAGGGGAAGAAAATCAGAAGTGGAAGAGTAAGCAAACCTGTGGGCTGAGATAAGAATGGTTTAATAAGTGAAGGAAGGATTAATTTATTTTTTAAAAGGTGATACAAAGGCAGTCACTCACCACCTCCCACAGATAGTCCCATGCCCAGAGAGTCTACAAGGTATGGTTACTTTGGAAAAACACAACTCCTGGTTTTTATTTCTAAGCATGACATCATATGATATGAGACACCCCTTTGGTGAATTGGGGCCAGCTGCTGTCCTGACTGTGCCCCCACCCAGCATCCTGCCCATCCCCACCCTACTGGTTGGTGGGGCAGCGTGAGAAATGAGAAAGCCTGATGGTGTGCCAGCACTGCTCAGCAATAGCTAAAACATCCCTGTCTTATTAACACTGTTTTGGTCACAAATCGAAAACACAGCACTTTATCAACTAGTGAGGAGGGTTTACTCCATCTCAGCCAGACAGCATCCCTTAAGAATGCTTAGATTTTGTGGTTGTGCTTTTCAGCATACTATATTTCCAAGCAGAATTAAGAAAGTTTCGGCAAAATTTCTTCCCCTATGTATGCTTACAGTGATGATTTAAAGTTGGTGTTCTAAAGTTTCATATCAGTGAAATCCTCCATTAACTCTAAATTTGGGGGGGAAAAAACCTAGTGGGCACAGGGGAATGAGCTGCTTATTTTTCTCTGTCAGGTAGCTGAAACTAACTGGAGTTTAAGAACAGAGCCTTTGAAGGAGAAGGAGAAAAATTATAATTTCCAAAGGTACTAATTTAGACTTGCATTTCCCACAACTGCCTGGACTTCAGGCTCTCTGAAAAGTCTCTGTTGACTACTCTTGTAGTGTTTTGCCCACATCCCTCTTGAAATTTTTAGTGAAAGACTTCTTTTAACCTTGGTAATGATTCTCAAACTATTTATGTTCATTTCATTGTGGCTGGAACAGACCCTTGTGCACAAGAAGCAGTGTCTGAAGAGGGAGGGATAACCCAGCTCTCAACCTAACTCAGCCTAATCTCAGCTATAATCTTCCCTCATCCAATGTTAAAGACAAGAAAGAAATCCAAACTGAAGTTACTAGACTATTAGATGGCCAAGCATGTGAGAAAGGTCTTTGCAAAACACCAAGCAGGGGTTCCTACCTGCAGTAGTACAGACATGGTGGCAGTACTATGGGAGAAGGATACTTGGTTTTAATAAGGGAGTACATACCAATGTAGAAAGCTCACTCCTGTAGGGGTGTGGGCTGAGGAATATTTGCCTTTAAAGAAAAAAAAGAGAAAACTTTCAATTTGGCTGTTACTGTCTCTGGGTTTTCAATCAGGATTTGTAAATAAAGTTTCTTAAATATTAATAGTACTTTTTCCCTTTGCCAAAAGTCAAGACCAGTGTAAGATGGTTCATTGTAATGAAACAGGTTTTGAATTCACAGTCACTAAGAGCACAATGTTAAATCAATGAACTGAGTGAGAATAAAATTTACATATTGTATCCTTACTCGGTAAAAGATTTAATGTTTATTGAAAGAGTCTTTATAAGCATTCAGTAAAGAGGCAGAAAATTGATATTATATAAATATATCTTCTGGTGTTAAAACTGATTTAATTAATACCTGCAATGTCTATGAATGTTTAATAAAGTGTGGGTTTTTTTAGTGGACACAAATACATTTTGCTGTAAGTGACTGAAAATAAGATTTTTTTGTGTGTGATTCTGCTGGAAGCTTAAAGCCAATACATTTAACTAATTGTTGAAAAATTTTGCAGTAGGTATCGCTTTTATGTAAACTGATAGTCCTTCAATTGGCATCTTTATTCACTACATTTGATGAAACAAAAGACACAGACTTGAAATAAGGCTTTTCTTTTAGTAGTTTCTATTAAGAGTGATTAAACCACTCCTTGTTTGTCCATCCTGGCAGAACCCTACCAATTTCAACTGAAAGTTTGCTCTCAGGTGCATATGGAGTTGTTCAATTTGCCAGGTCTCAAGAGAGTAACTGGATGTAGAGAATATTTAAAATATTTGAAGCAACCTGAAACATTTTTTAGTTTACAAACATGTTGACACTAGTTCACAATAATAAAACCCAAAATTTTTTTAAAAGTAAATAGACTCTGAAATTTGCACCTTACTTTGCTTATCTTTAGGCTTAATCTTATTTTGATTCATTCATCTGGTCAGTAGAGATTACTTTGATAGATGATTTCTCTATGCTTAGGAAAAGTATACAGGCTTGAAAACCTTAAAAGAAACATCAAGGGTAAAGCAGTGCAATAGTTTGAGACAAGAGTTGTTTGATTGAGGGAGCAAAGGTAAAGGAAGGTTAAATGACAAGATCTCCATTGTTATTTTTCTGTAAAGTAGAAGGTAACACCACTACAGTCATTTCATTCAGCAACATTTCAGTCTTGATGGTTGGTTGGCTGGTTGTTTCTACCTTCACAGTAACAAAGAAAAGAAACGTATTTGCTCCAGCTAAAGGTGAAGACTTATTAGCAGTGACCCAAGGTAATATATATCACAAGGAGGTTGATCTATAAATCACTCTGTGCAGATTCGGCTGTGCATTTCAGTCATGATTCATAATGCTATTTATGATCTTGTTCTGCCTATCTCACTAAAAGGCAGATAATTTACTCAAGAGTTATGTGATTGTTTTCTGTGGTGGCAGCATGTGTAGTTGCATCTGGAATTCCCATTGCTAACTATCACAGGAGATGGCCTTTCTAGAATTTGCCAAGTAATGTTTGTAATAGGTCTGGATTGTGCCTTAGAGGAAAGAAGGGAAGAAATAGATTACCTCTTTCACTCACGGAGATCAATGTTTGGGTTTGTGCCTCTTTTCAGTGGCATATATTGCTCAGATTCATGTAGCTATTTCTATATATTTAGTTCCAGTCCAATATAAATCAACATTTACAACCAAAAATCGCTGATTTCATCAAAAATCTTTTATTTTTATCACTTAAGAAGTTTAAACATTTTCTATATCAACCATTATCCTCTCTCCCTTTCTTCTTCTTTTTTTTTTTTTGTATGTTACACTTTCTTTCTTTTGTTGTTTCCCTTTTTGCTGATTTGTTTTTTCTTTTTCTGTTTTCCTAATAGTCTAATTATTTTTCCATTGTGTTGTGGCTGTTCTGCATATCTTCTTTCCAGACTCTTTCTTTTCTCATTTCCCTTACCATACCTCTGTAATTTCATTCTCCTGTCAGACCTGGGGCAACTCCTTTAACCACAAGCTGTCTTTCTGCCGCTAAACCCTGAATCACCCTTCTATCTCCACACTATCTTAGACTGCCACTGCATTTCTCCAGCCCCAGTGGGCCCCTGGGCAGTGGTCCACATGCAGATGAGGAGAAAAGATTCCAGGCAGGAAAGCAATCACATGCTATAGGCAGTAAGTTATTTTATCCAGTATGTAGCCATGTCAATAGCAGCTTTTATCCTCTTTCTCAGTTAGAGAAATTTGAGCTGATCAAGATGTTTTCTGGTAAGGAAAGACTGAATCATGTAATGTATCTTCTCTGCAGGGTTGAGAAGCAGGACCTGAAGTGCAGACTTCATCTCTATAGGCAATCAGTGGCCACTGACAATCTTCGGGCAAAGCAAAGCATGAACTTTTTTCATAAATGCTCAGGTCCAGATGCTGAAAGCTACAGTCAACTTTTAAAAGTGCCTAGGAGCCAGCTCTGATTGAGTGTTAGAGGATTGGTTTTGAAATTGCAAGAGTCTTAGAAAAAGTCCTCAAATGTGACTCTAAGTACTAATACTGAGACTGGGCAAAATATAATGTTAAAACTGCATTCCTTGCATTCCAGAGAATATTGCTTTGTGCTTTTTTTTTTTAATTATGAAGACAAGGCAATAATGACTATTTAGAGCAATGAGATGAAGAGAGTCTTGGTGTCTTCATGAATGAAGTAGGATTCTTGTAATAATTCAGGTTGGAAGGGACCTCTAAAGGTTGTCCAGTCAAACTCTTGCTCAGGGCAGGTGCAATTTAATTGGATCTACACTGGAATTTAAGTTGCCCAGGACTTTGTCAGGCTGAGTTTTGAATGTCTCCAAGGATGGCGATTCCTCTCTGGACATCTGTCCCTGATGTTTGACTACCCTCATTGTGATTTTAATGTAGTTTTTTTCCCCCATGCTATCTGCTTTGGGATATCCCTCATTGCGAGTCTTATCTGTTTCCCCTAGTCCTTTTGCTGTGCATTTCTCTGAGCAGAGTGTGGCTATGTCTTCTACATCCATCCACCCACAACACAGCTGAAGATGGCAACAAAATCAATTCTTTCCTTCCTTGTTTTCTGCAATGCTGCTTTTTATCCCTAGGCAGAGGTGGGGTGGTGTTACCATCCCAAACACAGGGTGCTGCACTTGTCTTTGTAGGTGAAAGAAGAGGGAATGATTTTCCTCGAAGAATATCATGTGTAGCTGAGTGAAAATGTATCAAGACTGGTGTAAGATTGGGAGAACAGAACTGAACGTTTATTTTTAACAGTTACATTGAGTAAAATCCTTGGGTCTACAAAACTGAAAGATTACTAGGTCTCTTCTCTGTTCTCAGTGGCGTAATGGTAGTTGTATTTACCCCTAAATGATCAGTGACATAATAAAGACAGTAGACCTTTAATACTAGAGAATTTTCTAATATTTGTATTTATTGCACACTGAAAATAAATTTATGTTATATGTGACTTTATTTCATTTTTATTTCTTACTTCTCCTTTTCAGCAATTAGTATAAATGGTATCCTAGTGATCAAAAAAGGGTTTTATAGATTTCATATGAAGTTTAATATGGTACCAAGTTGTTTAATATTTACTTCAGAAACACACTATTATTCTCCACTTTTGTATTTAATTCTCCAGTTTTGTATTTAATTTTATTTTAGCAGTACTCTAAGTAAGCAGGCATGATTGAATCAGATTGCACTATGTTTTCATGTAGTACTCACTAGTCTTATTATTACACCAGAATCAAGCAAGAGAAAGTGTCATCTGGAGATATTGTCATTCCGTTGATTTGCTAATATGTTTCCCATATGTATGTTTCTTTTCAAATATTATTTAAAAATATAACAGTACATCTGATTTATGACAGTTGTTCAAGCCCTCTGAAAGTCATCTCCTGTGTTGGTGCAGCCTGAATATATCAGGGTGAATCCATCCATACAAGCTTGAAAATTTTGGCTAACTGTCTCTAAGAAAGCTGATTGCCTGGGTTTTAAGGAATAAGAAGCTGAAGTGAGCCATTCATTAATGTCATATCCACCTAGTCACTGAGTAAAGATATTTTTCTCTTCCTTAAAAAGATGAAAGGCCATTTTTGCTCAGGATGATCAGGAATACCTGCTTATACGTGGGAACCACAGTGTAGAGTGGCTTTTCACTTGTGTTTCAAATTGCAATTCACATTTTGCCAAAGGGACAATGTGTATGAGATACATACAAGTGTGTCTTAACCTGTGTCTCTGGACACTAGAGCACATTGTTTTCATGTCAGTCCCTGTTTAATTCAATTTCTGTTCTCATTTTAAAATGCAAATTTGGTTTTGGTCATTGTTAGACATAGCTCAGGGTGTCAGCATAGATATTTTGGCCACCTCATCTGCAAGAGTTCTTGGCAGTCTGTCAGTTTAAGGTGATTTTCTCCTCCAAATCTGTCATATTTTAATCAGATCACAACTGACTGAAAACCCTAAAACCAGATTTAAAGCATAAATACCAGTACAGTAATCTTCTTTGCCAGCAATCCATTACATAAATCATAATACAATATTTGCATGTTATAGTTGGCTTCATTTATTTTTACTTTTATATAAATTTGAAGCTTTTGTTGGATATATTCTACTTTACTACGGTTGTATTTTCCTGTAGAAGCTAGCTGAGAAAGTAGCTGCCCAAGGCATATCCAATACAAAACAGCTAATTTCATCCTCTGGATAAAAACAACTGCCCTACTAGCTGGAAAACACAGCTGAGGCGGCAACAAAGCCACTTTCAAACTGATACCTTTTAGTTCTATGTACTATACAGCCCATTACTGCTACTCAGACAGCCTGCTGTCTTCTGTCAGAGTTTGTACTTTGTGAAAGTAAAAACTGGTTCATCTTTACTTTTTATGAACCAGTATAATAACAGGTATAAAAAATTCATCTAACTTTAATCATGGAGGCTCTTCATTACACCCGGTTCCCCATCAGAATCTTGTGTGAATAGTCCTTGAGTAACGGAAGTAACAAAAGGTCTCTCTTTCAGAAGAGAGAGAGTAATTAGAGTGTAAGATTTGAAGGTAAGAAAACTTCAGTATTAAAAAAATGTGAAAATGTAGAGACAAAAGTTCAGAAAGTGGCAATATACTTTAGTCTTCTTTCTTGCAGGCATGTTTTGTCCTGTAGTCTGCAGGACTGCCATCTCAATGCTTGAATTTTTTTTTTACATATTAATAATAAAGTAGGAATATGTAGAAAGAGAGGCAATGACACAATATGAAAGGCTTTTAATGTTATTACAGGTCCTGATCTGAACTCAGTAGTCAATGGCATTCAACCCAGAGCTGTGAACACTGATGTGTTTTTCATACAGTTGTCATTGCATTAGCTGCATGTTGTTGCAGTGCCATTATGGTTGTTTTCTAGATGTCAAATGTGTAAACAAGCCTATGGACAGGCTTGTGACTTCTTACACAGGGTTTAAGGCTTAGTTAACATATTTGTGTTGGAAATGACTGGTGTAGGAGAAGATGGCAAAGCTCTTAACCAGCTAAAGGCTGTTGCCCTCATATTGTACCTCGTAGACTAGCATGGATAAGCACCACTGCTTTGATATTTCCATGCAAAATCATGTGGCCTAGCTTAAAGTGCTGACATAAGACCTTTCAGATGTATTTAGATAAGCAGATTTTGGAGCAACTGCATAATTAGGGTAATGGCTGAGATAGTACTTGCAGCCTGCTGCAGTGTGCAGCTGGGTGATGCCCCCCATTGGTTTGGAACAGGATATTTACCTTTTCCTCACGGTCCCACACATCCAGCTGTTTAATGACACCTATTAGTGCTAAAACGTTCAGGAGAGCCTCAAGAGTTTTGAACCATGTAACCTTCTGGTAGTGGGTGCTCTTCAAATGGGGAAGTTTTAAAGGGAAAAAAGACATTCTCTGTCATGGGTGTTGCACATCAGTGCATCCTGTTTTATTTCCTGGCCAGATCAGTGGACTCCTATAGACGCTGCATCATGTCATTAAGGTATTGTATAATAGAAGAAGTTGCAAAAACTTTCTCTCGATGGAAGAGAATTCATGTGAAAGAAAGCTTCATTCAGAGTATATATATTTACTCTTTCACTCTATTTAAAAAAGTACCAAATTTTACAGGAAACAAAATACTGAAGGCTGGCAGTCATGAGAGTAATAATCTTGGATACTAGTAGCAGATGAATGCTATTGAACACTATATATAAACTATATATATGTGCTGTGCATGAACTTGAATATATGCATGTTTGGAAAAACTGGGACCTAACTCCACAAGAAGAATAAACCACTTGCTTTCTTGAACAGTGCTCCATCTATTTTCTTACCTTTTGCCATTCTGAATGGCAAATAATAACTAATGGGTGTTATTTAAGACTAGATTTATCACTATATAAACTTTAATTTGCATGGGTTTGGGTTTTTTTCTGAAGCGATAAAGAAAACACTGTTTATGTTTTTTCCTCATTTGCCTCTGTCTTTTGATTCCATGCACAATGTTATTACCTCTGCATTTGATACAATTTCTCATCTTGGTAATTTCTGAATTTTGAGCTATTGTATCATTTGGGATGAGAGTTTGCAATTTTCTGGTGAATGAGAGTTAAGCTGTCCTTGCTTCCTTCAGTGTAATTACACAGGTCTGCAATAACTCTGCAACTCCTACACTACCAGTAAATTCTCAGTTGTATAGTTGCTTGAATTAGTGGCAGTTATTCACAGAATATTATTTTCAATATATATAGCAAAAATTAACTTCAGACATTTGCAAGTAATATTTTTCCCTATAAACCATACCATGTGCCTATATAAATGATAATGACCATTGATGCCTTAAAGACTGAGGAGGAAAAAAAACTCCAGGCCAATTTACTAGGAGATAAAATAAGCAGAGCAGAAGCTTCAATGAGCCTTCAGGCTCCAGAAATACATAGCCACCTCCCTCTTCTGACCCTGGTTCCAAGATTTTATAATAATGTCCATCCAATCCTGTTCTGCTACCCTCTCCCACCCCATTCTGCCCCCCAGCACACCCTGTCAGGAATTGAGTTTGGGGGTGTAGGGACCCCTTTTTCATCATCTTCGTCTTCCTTGCTGCATGTTGAGTCCTTGGAGGCCTTCCAAAGTTCTAGATTTGGAGGTCCTTCTGTCTATGTTTTTATCTTCTGGTGCAGGCTTCATGGTGTTTTTCTGCAATTTCACCTCGAAATGAAGACTAAACAGCTACTGGAATTTTGAGGGATTGTTATAGGATGGAGTTGGTATGTGTAAATATTAAGCTACTGAGGTTATTTTACTGGTACATTAAATCTACCATAGCTTCTGAAATCTATAAAAAATTAAAAGTCAAAAATCAAAAAAACCCTGAGACATCACCCTTATAATGTACTTTCTCTGTGAAATTTCTTAAATGCTAGCTGGTGGAAAGGCATAATAAAGGCACCACATAAAGATGAAGCTTTTTGTATATTTTTTAGCAAACATCAGTTTTATAATAATTTTCTTTTCAGATTTAATTATGATCTAACAAGCCATGTAGAAGTCATTGTCAAAACCAGATAATTTTTTATTGCAGTGTTTTGCATAGTTGAAATTTTATAACATCAAGTAAGACTATTTTTAAAAACACATGTGTTTGAAATCAGATGGTATGTTCAGACTAAAATTTGAAAGTTGACTGATTTGTAACGTGGCCAAACACTAACTTAATTTTTTTTTATTGCTTAAAAAAAAAAATTAACAAATGATCTCATTAATAAAAGGTTGGCTGCTTTTATTTGTCCTCAGGAAAATATACTACAATAGGTCTAACAACAGATTCATTGTGCTTGTGAAGGAAGTAATCACAACGACCTTAAGAAATAATAACAGTCCCTCCAACATGTTTTTGCTAAATGGCTTGTTGATCAGGTGGATCAGAGTCTTAGGGGACCGTTCTTAACCAATACCCCATTTCCAGAAAATCAGGGACAATTAGGGGTTTAAATTTCATTGTTTCAGTCTGATACTTTACAAGCACGTGTGTTATGTATTTCTACAATTGCTTTTTTATGTACCCTTTTCAAGGTCTGTAAGTATACATGCAATCAAAACATTAGGTTCAAATCTTTAGATCTCTGCTTCCATATTGGCTACTGAAACAAGCACATCAAGTGGCTCAACAAAGTACTGTTTTGAAAAGTATTTTTTTCCTTGACACAGAAAACTAATCAGATTTCAAAATAAAAGTAAGATCACGGTAAGTGTTTCTCTGAATTTTTCCAGCATTTCAAACATGTAGCTGTTACAAGATGAGACCAGGTATTTTAAAACAAGCACTTAATGTTGCCCACAGTTTATATTTTAGAAGATACTATAGCTTTCTAAAACCTGAGTTCTTAGACACATTAGGATTTTTTTTTTTCAGGGCAGATCTCCAGCCTTTGCGCTGTCGGTGACGATTTTGAAATTATGACCTGAGAGAGAACTTCAAAGACTGAAAAAACACAGTACCAGACCCCTGAAATAGGGTATCCTGATTCCTTTCAAATATTTGTTCTCATTTGTTTTGAAGGTTAGGCAGGCAAGAATGGGAGGGGAGAAAAAAAGGTTGTGTCATGGATTTTCAGGTGTCAAATCAACTAATGAGTAGACTAACCTATCTGTGTGTGAAATGCAACAACATCATATGTTCTGAATATTTTGGAATTGATGGTTCCAGAGGTGGGTGCAGCTCAGCCACCTGGACTTTGTCGTGGGCTGTGACCAGAAGGAGTTTCCCTTCTCTAGGGCAGTGCTGCTGAAAGACAGGGATGGGCAGTGTTCCTCTGACCTTGGTGTTTGCTCTTTGCTCTGAGAAGTGCTATTTCAGAAGTCTTAGACCACATTTTTGTCTTGTGTTCTATCCCTTTTAAGACAACTGAACTAGAAGCTGACAGTATAACTTCAACTTACATCTCTCTGTAAAATAACCTTGTCACAGTTGCCATCTGTATTTGCCCAGAGCGTTTTGTGTGCTGGAGACACAGTTGCATCACTGAGCCAGCTCCCTTAAAGCTGACTTAGTTATCTCTGCATAAACAGCTGTTTTCTTGCATGAGGGTATCAGCTTGCAAATCAAAAGTTGTACAACCTGTAGATTATAGCATTCACTGAACATCTTAATTCTCTATATTCTTGCCATACTTTAAAAGATAGTAAAGTGCCTGCAAAGTACATGCTCCAGAAGTACATCTGAGTGACTGATGTAGTAGAAATGCATTGATGGCACTAATCTTCTCTTGCAATGTGACCTGTGGAAGCAGGGCAGAGTGTTGCTGGAACATTGTCTCCTCAGCATTGTTCCTGCTCTGGTTGTCTTCATCTGCTCATGTCCAAGGTTTCTCAGCTAGTGAGGCAAACGGATTCAGCACTTTCTCCACTTGATACTTCTGAATCTATTAAGGTCAGCTTTTTGCTAATTGATTATAAATTCATGGACATTACTGTTTTCAGTGTAGCTGTTGTGAATTTAAATTGCTTCTCAGTGGAACATTGCAAGAGTAAGTCCTCATTAATTTTTGTTTCAGACCCTAATAGCAGCAGACACTTGGTTCACTTGATTCTGTGTTCCTTATAGTTTCTTGCCAAAGTAGTACCAGTCAATGGACTGACCTGAAAGTTGTGGAGAGTAGTAGAAATGGGATTGAGTTTTTAATTATATATGACTTATCAAAACAACATATATCTACATTTTTTGAGGGCTTAACAATACTAGTCAGGAACTGGTCTTTTATATATAAATGTATATATTATCCTGGAATTTCAGGTAGCATTATCATTATTGTATGTCAAGATATGCTGTGCTAGTTTGTTTAATTAACTGAAATGTGTATTAATATTTATAAACTGCATGTTTGTCATTTAAAAAACACCCAGTAGCATAAGATCAGGCTATTTTTCTGCATTATCTGAAAGCAGGATGTGTAAGCAGGTGGTCACCTGTTTACTTGGTACCATATTTGTATGTATGGCCACCTGTGCGACTCCATGTGCTTAACTTCTACAGCTCCTTATACCATCCCAAATCTGACTGACTAGAGGTTAGCCTGAAGCTGTATTCATTCCATTTCTGCATGTAAGATATCAGAAGGAAGCGTAGGAGCCCATGAAACAGTGTTTCTATCCATTTCTGTAGCAATGATCTTTTATGCAGAGAACAGTCATATATAATTTTGTCCATACAAGGGCTTAACTTTTAAGATCACAAAGCTCTGGGGCCTTGAGGGGCTCCTTCTGTTAGGATCAGCTGGTAGCATCTGTGCCACCTCCCCTTTCCCCCAACGAGGGACACACATAAAGGTAAGTTGTTAGGTTGTATGTTGCAACACAAAGTGAGGCAGCAGATTTTGTATAAGCATCACCTCACTAGCCTCCTCTTTCAGGACAAGTTCAGAGAAGAGGCTGGTGGTGCCTGACATCCCCCTTTTCACCAACAGAGCCTGTTAAACTCTCTTACTTGGGACAGTCATTGACCTGGTTACCATGGTGACAAGGATGAACCAGACACTTCAGAGCACAGCTGAGGAAATCATACTTGTGGTCACAGTCAAATACAATTTTTCTTTTTAATAATACTACACTAAAAATCTGTAATTTAGAATCCTGGAAGCAACAGCTTAAATGGATCCAAACCCCAGTGAATTTCTGGCATGTCTTCATCTCCCAGAAGCTGTACTCCAAGTGAGAAATTCTTTAGAAGCTGTAGGGAAGGCAGAATTGTAGAGATTCCTTTCCCAGTAAATATGTCTTCAGCTTTCAACTTGAAAAAGAAAAATCTTAAAGAAAGAGAGGTGGTGTACCAAACTGACTCACATGAAGATATCTGTAAGACCTCATGAATAGTGTGCATAGTCTGCTAGAAAGAATTGCATGTCTCATCTCCCAGTACATTAAAATATTTTTATCAAATGGAATCATCTGAGACTCATCTTTTTAATATAGTTAACTTTAAAAGGGTTATGAATTCATTAATTAAATTTCAGACTTCTAAAAATTTCCTTAATTGCATAATGATTATCATTGTAGCAAAGAAGTAACAAAACTTATGGATGTGGAATGATCTTTCTGGGCAGATGATTAAAACACAGGGAAGACCAGTCTAAAAGAAAATATTTGTCAGAGGGTCTCACTTAGTTTCTCTATGAGCCCTTTTCTCAGTGGTAGAGTGACATATCTCCAGAGCTGCCTCCAGTTTCATTTGATGATGTTATCCTGATGTTAGCTTGTTGAACTCATTCAGATGTCACTCCTGGTTTTAATTAAAAGTTTTTGAATGCCACATAACAAAAGTGCAGAACTGATTATCTTGAGCAGAGCTGTTTTGAATATCAAGCTATGCAGCAATAACACCAGTTTGTGAGAATTCACAGATCTGCCATAAACAGAAATTAACATTCAAGGAAAATGCAGTGTAATAAAATAGCAGCTTTAATCAGGCATAAAACTGAGTTCCTTCCCTTGCTCACACAAAGGAAACCCAGCATAAAATGCTGTGAATGTTAAGAGAGTCAAACGGTATGGTAAGAAGGTTACATATAAAAATCTTTTTCAAAACCTCTGATTTAAAAACTGTCTTTTAGAAGGCTGGCTTTTCTGTAAGTGGTACCATGCAAGCGGCCCTGCAAAACCTTACCAGAATTTTCTGCTTGAATAATTGTGTTTGGAGGAATGAGTAGAATATCATTATCATGATTCCTACAGTATCTCCTTAGGAAGGTATAGGTGAATAGATTTTCTGCTGAGTGTCATAAATTCTCTGAAAGTTTTGCAAGGCTGTGTGTAAATTTTGAACCACAGAAGGAAGGAGAAGACAGGAAAGCAATATGTGCCGTAACTGGATTCCTTATGCAACAGTGTACTTCAAGAAGAAAGTGTAAATACTATGCATATGCTCAATTTTTTGGTGTGTTTGATTAAAAACATGGTAAAAAAATTTATGGGAATCAAGTACATCAGGAAATTGTGAGACAAACTCCACCTCATCAACTGTTTAGGATTTTGCCTCCCCTGAGAGACTTAGCAATGCTAGGCTAATTTACTCCTGTTCACAGTTGAACTTAATGATATTGATCATGGCAGTCACCTGATTGAATATTCTCCTTTAGTATCTATGAAAACAAGGAGAATGACCTCTTATATGGTGACTATTACTGGCTATGTGCAGAGTCAGAATTACTGGATAGAGTTATTTTATGAATTTTGTGAATGGAATTGCGGAATGTGATTGCTGTTACTGTTCATTAGTTCAGAAGAAAGGCAAGTAGATAAGTTGCTAAAATCCAGTGTTCTCCTTCCAGTTTATCTCATAAATCTTCAAGGTAGGCAGCTATTCTTGTATGGGGGGAAAATGTAGGTAACACCGTTTCAGATCAGAAACTCTTTTTGCAAATTTTATGGAATATGAGTTTGCACTGGTTGAAAGCTGTTGGATTATGTCTTCTTAGACTTACAGGATCAAATAGTGAAAAACATGTAATGTGTGAGGCAAAGATATTGTAAAAATTACCCCTTAATTTAAGGTCTATTAGA
Source organism: Scytalopus superciliaris (assembly GCA_013400415.1). NCBI lineage: Eukaryota > Metazoa > Chordata > Aves > Passeriformes > Rhinocryptidae > Scytalopus > Scytalopus superciliaris. The sequence continues at coordinate 789,051 of VXBX01004943.1, forward strand.
GTACAGCTGGCCAAAAGAATTAATAGCCAAGAGAGTGTGCATTTTCATATGTTCATCATTCTGTTACCACAAGGTTCTTTTTCAGATCAATAAATTACTTTTTAATACAGTCTGCTGTTCAACATATAAGAGAGGATTGCAGGAGTACCTAAAAATGAACATTAGAAATTAATAAAGCAGGTGTTTTTGTACCTTAAATTATTTTACACCATTTTTGCCTTGTTTAGAAATACACACTATTGTTAATTTCAATTATTAAATTAATTTCATTTTTAAGCACTGTATCTCCAATTTAGAGATATGTTAGGGTCTTGTCATGGCCCATGTAAAAGGCTTACAGATGGATGGCATTTGTAGCTCTTCCCTTCTCCATTGATGTAGTCACACCATCATAGGAAGCCACTAGGTTGGTTAGGCAAGATTTGTCCTTGGTGAACCCTTGCTTAGTGGAGTTACATTGTTTGACAAAACCAGCAGTTCAGCCTACAGAAAAACCACCTCAAACAACTAAATCCTGGTAATCTTATAGAGGGGAGAGAAAGCAAATTCTCAGAGTATGCAGAAGTTCTCTTGCTGCTGTAGTCCTTGTGCAAGCAGCAGCCAGGAGACACTCATTCATACGTATCGATTTAACACATAGGCACAATGTTTCTCTGTTTTTGTCCTTTGTCTCTGTATGTGTAAATTTGCACATGCTTATCACAATACACTTTGAGCTATTAAAATTGAAACACAAGTAATATGAAATTCATAAGTTCCCTTAAATGATTCTATGTTACTTTCAATAGCTTCCTCAATATAATATACTTCATTGCATGCAATGCACATACAGATAAGGCATAGATTACAGTCTGATTTATATCTATGATTACTTCCATATAGTTCCCAAATGTAACATTTAGCCTAGAGAATGCATATATTATCTGTTGCTGGAAACATATATATAATAATCCTGGCTTCATTTAAGTCCAAAGCAATTTTTCTGTTGATACTGGGGAGAGAGGGATCATTTTGCCAATAGATTTTAGCATTTCGGGTATGGGAGGATTGTCCACTGGTTATACACTTGCGTAGTCTATAACTAATCAATATAATTTTTCTCAACTGATTTAGGACTCTGTGGTGCATTTCAAGTGGGCACAAACTTTATCTCAAAAGCAGCCTTAAAGTTCATGGAAGGAGTTGCTGACTCTTACTTCAAATCCTTTAATGTAACGAAATGAGAACAAATGGACAAGTAGTTGATATCCTTTTGTTCTACAAACTTGGCAGAGAGCTTCATTTTGAAGTTACTGATGATCCAAACCCAATAATTTCTTACACACTGTATAGTAAAACACCTGTGCCTAAGTTAGACAAATAAGTAAAATCCCTCAGTAACCTTTCCTTTGGTTTTTCTGAGATGTGTATTATTCTTTCTCTAAAGTAACTTTTCTGAATGAAATAACATTGTGTGTGACCATGCAACAATTTTAAACATGACTCTGAGAAGCATCTATATTGAAGCTTGCTGTATCAAGTTATAAGGGTCCAGTCCTTCTCCTGAGAGGTGTGAGATGGATCTGTCATTCCTTCCCATCTACTCTCTCATCACTAATACTCCTGTGAAAACATGACTGTCCTGATCAAGGCTCAAAGCCTGTGCTGTTGGATATATTTTTGAGCCTTCAAATTTTGAAGTGTATCTTCAGGTCACATCTAATCCCTGTGATTCGTAATTTGAGAGATTTCAAAGACCTGACCTTGAATCTCCATCCACACAGCTAAATCTCTTGCTCCAGCCTTAGTTATTTTGCAGCTTAAGTAGTTCTTACCTTTGCTAGGTCAGAGCTGCTTAGCTGCACTTGCATTGTGCAATTCCAGACACAGTGATATCCCACTCCTGCATGCTCCCTCTTTACCCATCCCACATCCTTGCTGTTTCTCAGTACACCATACTGCAAGCATGATGGTTTTTTTCCCCATTGGCATATAAAGCCATTTATGTTTAGCTTTGATTGGTCTTTTGACTCTACTCATTGGCCTTTTGGTTCTACTGCTTATCAAGCATTCATTTGCATTTGTCACATCCAGCTAATACTGGACTGGGAGTTGTTTCATTTTAAGTATTGAGAATGCTGAGTGCCTTCATCTTCCAGCTCCACATCAAAAGTTATGCCCCTCATTTCCTCTGTTAGGCAATATCATATGTGTATCTGACATTAATTCTCGCTTGTGTATATATGTTGTGTGTACACAGCTACATATGCACACACCACTTACCTGATCCTGACTCTTATCACTAGACACCTCAACAATACACTTAATACAAGCAAAATTTATAGAATTGAGTCCACACAGGTTATGTATGTAAGTGTGCATGCAGGCATATATTTACACAGAGGAGGACGCATTTAGTATTTCTCAGCAGATAGAGTTCAAGCTGTAGGTGAGAGAGATGATTATCATGATGAAGTCTTATGATGATGATGATTAAGTTTTATGATTAAAGCACTGCCAGATCTCTCACTGTCTGTCTAACTCTCGCATGGGTGTCTGGAAGAGAGCACATTCCTTACTCAGAAAGTTGTTCTGAGGGTAAGTTGTAAGTTGTTCAGATATTGCTAAGATGAAGGTTATAGAAACAAGTAATAAAGACTGATTTTAAATGACAGCATGATCCTTCCTCAAAAGATAACAGGTTCCTGCACATGGAACCTGAATAGAAATGGTTGGAGTGACATGGTTAAAATCAGAAAGTATTAGACAGCAATTACCCCTTGTACTGACTACACTGGCTTTCTGAAAGGCCTATGGAGCAGATTTTCAGTGGAGCAGTAATCTTCCTCTGGTATGACTTCACCTCGTTTTTCATTCTGCTTCTTTTGGTGATCTGTTGAGAAGCATCCCAGTTTCAGAGTAAAGGACATTTTCTGTGTAATGACATAGGCATGATGATACCAACAGTTTGTACCTATTGCACATGCAGCTGCTGTGAGGGGAGAGGTTAAGTGGCATCTGCTGCGTGCTAGGTGGAGAGTGAGAGAAGGGTCAGAGGGAGAGCAAGCACACATACCATTTCATGCCTGTGAGTAGAGGAAGCGCCGCAGCCTTAGAAAGCAAGAACTAGAGAACAGGAGAGCCATTTCCTATTCAACAAGTAAACATCTCATGGAATTTTACCCCTGGCTGAAACTGATTTTTATTTTTTTATGTTTTTATCAGGCTAGAAAAGCCAATGTTCCTGTTCTTTTGTACACCATTCTGTGATGCAAAGAGGTGCAGACTGAATGGCTGTGCGCTTTTATGTATATTTTTTCTCTCTGCTGTAACCTGTAGCCTCAGCCCACTCAGCTGTGTTATAGAGTGGTTTCATCTCTCTGTAGAACAGTTTGTGGGGTTTTTTTCAGGGTCTATAAAACAGAAATAAAACTAGTGCTGACTTTTGGCTTGGCTTTGTGGGTGACCTTATTTAGAGAATTAAAATTCCCAGCAGAATGCAGATCTCAGACCAGATGCTGTAAGATGAATTAATATACAAAGGTGGACTGAAACTGGGTGGAGAAGTGCTATGATTTAGAGTACAGACTGTATCTTGGAAAAGAGTGTTTAATAAACACTGTTTGTATACTTGGTGTTGCAAAGGTACGGCATGTACATTGAAATTTATGGTGTGTCTACATATGTATATGTAGATGTTTAAACAAGTGATGCATGTATCTGTATTTTGGCTACTGTATTAAGGCACATGCATATTTGAAAATTATCACCACCAATTATTTCTTTGTCTCTAGTGCTTACACATTTAAGTAATTTCTCTTTTTTGATTCATTTAGCAGCAGCAACAGAAGAACCTGAGGTGATTCCAGATCCAGCTAAACAAACAGATCGGGTGGTGAAAATAGCAGGAATAAGTGCGGGAATTCTGGTATTCATCCTACTTCTCCTTGTTGTCATATTGATAGTCAAAAAAAGGTAAGAAAATGGTCTGTGCTGATTGGTCTTTTTTTCCTTCCATATCAAACAATAAGTAAATGAGCACTTTTTACAGGTCTTTAAAAAAAGAAGGTTTTAGAACCAGTAGGTCACCTCAGTTTTTGGATGAGTTCTTTGTGTTTCCTTTTGGTTTTGCTGTGATTCTTAGGATGTATTTAAAGAGAGGGGGGGTTTATATTTGGGATCCAAGAGCTGTATATTTCCTCATGCTTACCTATTTCCAAATAGTTTTAAGTTGGAGTTGGAGGAATGTAGAGAATATTAAAGTGGGTGGAATTGAAATTCATGGAGCCTTTTTATTTTTTAAAGCAAAGAAGAAAAATAACTTACTGCACTTTTCATGTTTTAATCACTTAATGAATATGATTTTCTATATGCAGCTCTAATGAGTTATTTGTATCTGTATGTTACCCAACTTGCAAAATAATGTAATTTTATACCTCTTTTATGCTCTTGTAAACCTGGAGTTTTTTCTTAAAAGTCATACCACATCGCTGTAAAATTATCTAGTGACTCCCTAGTGCATGAAATTGTTTAAAAGTGTATTAATTTGAGTGAATTTTAATGTTTTTCAGTGCTTTCTTAGACAGTAAGCAATATCGCCATCTTCTGGCGTTGTACTATGATAACCCTGCATCCCAATCCTCCTACCTGTAGTAGTAACTTGTGCTATCCTGTTGCTTGGTCAGTGTTTCAAAGTCTAGCCTTCCCAGTAGTTGCAACTCTTTTAACCTAGCATAAAAGTCCATAATATGTCCCTATAAAACCATAGTTACGATATAGAAACTAGTTCCTCTCTGTGCATTCCCTCCCTGGTGGGTCTCCTCTGTGTGGCACAAGCTGATTTCTCTTGGATAGAACAAGCCCTTTGCCTTCCCATGGTGTGTGCGTTGCGTGCCCTTGCCTTTGCAGAAGTAGTAATGAAAAGTATTTTTGTTAATGTTGCATATATTCTTCTGAAATGCAGCTTGGTATTATTTTTAAAGATTAAGAAAAAAAAATAAAGTTGTACAGATCATTCTATATGTTATAATTACTGGTTTGCATTAGATTTTTTTAATTTATTGCCTTTTTACAATTATCCCTGGAGATATATAACTTGGAGAAGAAACGTCTGCATTAGAAACATTAGGTATGCTTATAGTGTTCTGTGTTAGTTAGCTACATATGTGATTTTTCCCCAAAGTGCTTTTACTTTTCTCTGTTGTTTACCTCTGTGGTTGAGAATTAACACATATGTAAAAAGTCCAACTCATCATATGCAAAAAAGACATACAGTCAGCCAGTTTGCTTTATTTACACAGCTTTTGAAAAACAAAAAAGAAGTTGGTTTTCAGCTTTTAGGAGGCAATCTCTATTTTGTAGTGTTATAGCAAGGTATGTGCTGGGGAGTATCATCTTAGTGTGTGTTACAGTGGTGCCCTTATGTTTAATAGAAAACTCTGTGTGTGTGCACGTGTGTGTGTGTAAGAGAGAGAGACTGTCTAATGCTATATAGTGTCAGTCACTTCCAGGTGGGATTGACTAGTCTTGCAGGTAACAAACAAACAAACAAACAAATGCCATGTGTTCATTTTTCCTATCCTTTTTACCTCTTTAATTTTGAGTCCTTTTAGGCTCATACTTTCACTATTGAATTGTTTGGTGAAAATAATTATGTCCACAAAGTGATATTTCAAAGTTTTCCCCTTTTCCCCCCTTCCCTCCTCTGAACCTGTGAAGGCAGTATCCTCTTAGGAATGATCACCATTCCAAAGCACATCATATTTCTAAACTCCTGTACTATTTTGTATTCAAAATAGGTGAGAAATTAACCTGCTTAATGAATCTTTAATGATTGGCAATTTTTCATCATGATAGTTTAATTGGTTGTCTATTGTGTATGTTATAGGTACACCATTCTTCTCCCCCCTTCCCTTAGAGAAAATGGGCACTTTTTTTTAATACCAGCTTTAGTCAAGGTCTCTTTCAAAAAGCATAGAAAAACTTTTTGTTCCTGAGTTAATTCAGTCCATCTAGTGAATCAGGGCAATTCATATCATGAAGTCAGGAACAGCTGTAAGAACTCTGACACATTCACACAAACAAAAACACATTTCACTTAGCTGTGGTGGACTGAAAACCAATCCGTCTGAACCATCCTCTGTAGTGTACTTATCCAGTGATCCATTATGTAGTATCCCTTTTGGTACCTGAATTGACCACAGCTTATTAGATGGAAAAGTCAATAAAACAATGGTTTCTGCATTTTCATTGGTTTATTAAGTCGTATGCACAGCCACTGCTATCTCAAACTGATTAAAAGCAGCATTACATTTTATTGGAAAACAGAGTACTAAGTAGTTTTGTTCATGAACTTGAGATGTTTTAGGCTTTGCCTGATCATTTTGTACAAATTGATTTGAATTTTTCCTGAATGAAGCTCTTAACAGCTTTTACAGACTTTTACTGGAGTAATCAAACCAGCTAAGAAAAGGGATACTGCATCTTTAACAAGCAATACCATTTTTATTTTCAAAGTCATTGTTGGACCATTTCCAAATGTCCTTCATTTCTTTCCATTTGTTTACCTTCCATGTTTTTAATGCTTAGCATGATTACATCAGCATTTCCAGTTTTAAGATTTTAAAATAGAAAGCATATGTTTGCATTCAGGAAATGTGTGGTATATATGTCAGTATACACATGTCTGTTGTAAATGTGCATTCTTTAAAATGTGTGTACTCATATACCTACACATAATATGCATACAAACATATATGTATACACCTGTGTACTGAAAAAGATGTTAAAATGAAAAACGTGAAATTGTTTTCTGATTAAATGTCTTTATTAATGGAACCTTTATTTTTTGTGACTGAAAAGTAAAAAGCATATCTGCTGCACAAGATTTGTACACAGCTGTTCATTTGTCATGACATCTAGGCGGTAATCATTATATTATGCTGAACTGCATGTTGAAATTACACAATCCATTTAATTTTCAAATTTTTGGCAATAAGTGAAATCTCAGCATGTAATTTTCTCAAATGATCTTTCTAAAAAAAACAAATCATTTTTATATGCTAGTGGTTCTTTTCCGTTTTTTGGTGTTTTGTTTTTTTTTAATTGCATGGCAAAGTAAGGCTAGTTTGTGCATGAGCTAGTTGAAATGCTAACCAAAGAAACATGAATTTTTCAACTTTTTTTTTTTTTAAAAACGCACATTTCTCTGCTTTATTGAATGTGACAGAGTCACGCTTTTCATTCACCATTGCTTCTCTTTTTCCACTGTCTGTGATTTGCTTGCCAGGAGGAGCTACTATTCTTACTCCTACTATCTGTAAGTAGAATACGGGTGACTTACTCTTTTACGTGTTTTAAAGATGCAGTATCCCTTTTTAAAAAATAAAAACAGTCTCTATAATATTTTTTAAAGTTTTGTTGATAGTTACCTTTCATTGTTCTCAGGCTTGAAAATTTGCTTGTATCACTGTTCCTGTTATTCTTGCTCTGTTTTTTTTTTTTAAAAGGGATATTGTATTTCTAACTGTATATTAAGACTATAGCTTTTTGCTACAGTTTTTCCCATAATGATCATTTTAGTTTATTATAATCATAATTTAATTTGCATTATGATTCACAGCAACACATCACACTAAGGAAGAAACCTCTTTTCCCATTTCCTAGCTAGAGAACTGTGCTTGTAAATCACAAATTCTACTCTCTTAGCGCATCAGTTCAGGAGTGATCTGGTGCACCACTTTTCCTGTGCAGGTCGTAGGGAGATGCCAAACCTTTATAAGTAGGGCATGATCTAAATCTATCACTTTTGAAGTGTTTTACATACCCATTTTAAAGTGTGGATCTTACTTTTGACATTGGTTTGTATAAAGTTTTACTTCCTTGAAGCAAAATTGACTTTTTTTATATGTGTTGACCATATGAGTTTTTATGAGGACTGCAACAGTTTTGTCTGTGACTGAGCAAAGCAGTTAGCTGCATTTAACATTTTAAATAAATGCTTAAAGCTGTTGACTTCAGAGGGGTTCTAAGAATGCATTCAAGTGCTTTGATGAACCGATGGTGTTCAATAATGGTGCTCTTCCACAGTTCTAAGTGTATTTACTTGACTTCCTTAAACAAATTTAAAAATAATACCAATTTAAAAAAAAAAAAAAAAAAGATAAACTGGTTTAGCTAATTGCCATGTTTATTGTGACACATTATTTGTTAAATAATAATTGCTTCAACTCAAAATAATTAACCACAGTTTCATCCTATGATGGAGCACTTTCCCCCTCCAGCCACTGTAACACCCACTTGTGCAGATTCATCCAACTGGATCCTTTAGCAGATAACAAGAATCATTTATGCTTTCTGTCAGCCTCAAGTTCTCTAACCTAATGATTCACTTAGCTATCACAAAGCACAGATTGCATGTACCTTCAGGTGAGTGAGGGAAGAGGAAAAAAAGGAATGGAAAGGCAAAAGAAGTTGTCAAACCCCAAGGGCACCAGGAGCTGTTGAACAATAAATCTGTCCTCCCATTTCCCAGCAGTTTTGGGTTTCAGTGCTGCAACACAATAGGCCTTTTTAGGCGTTGAAGCAGAGCGTAAGAATTAGGAAGTAGCTACTGTAATAAGCTAATAACGTGAAAGGCTTAATAGCTGTTGATTTATTTATCATAGCTAGCAGGTTTTGTTACAAAGTGATGCTTCAAAGAAAAGCTTAATATCATCGAGAGATGAGATGTAATAGTGTTTTTGTTCCGTTTCTGAGGTGACATTAGAAAAAGTCGATCTTCAGTATATAGAGACTATTTGAAAGGCTTTGAAACTTAAAAAGCAGTTTGAACTAGAAATGGTAGTTTTGAGAAAGCTTTGATAGTGGTGTGAACCAGTTATAAATCTCAAGCATTTTCAGACTTGGTAGTTCTTAAGGTCTTCATTTGTTCAACCAGAGTATCATTTAAACCAGCTTCTCTTAAGTCATTAGGAAGGTGTGGAGTAAATGTATAAAATAAAGCATTTTATGGGGGGCATCCAACAGATTTTTTTATTTTTCATTGAACAACTGATACAGAACCTCATGTACACCACAAGAGTTTGATGAAAAAATGGTAGATTTAGAGACCACCTTCAAGATTTTTGTAGTAAGAGCATTAATGAGTAGTAATTTTCCAACCACTCCATCTGTAAATAGGAAAAAGAAGTGTGACATAACAAGGAGATGAGTCTGATTGGTGGAAGAATCTTTATTGTTTGCAGGAGGGCTTCGTCCTGAGCCAAGAGTGTTTTAACTTATGTAACATTTTCTTAAATATGCACAGGCGTGGAGTGCTTCTTGCCATAGAGGGCAGTGTAGGTCCTTTGGTGGATGTTCCCAGGACTTAACAAGTAAATGGATGGATAATTTACACTGATATTCTTCACAGCATCACATAATGTTTTGGGTTAGAAGTGGCCTTAATGATCATCAAGTTCCAACACCCCTGCCATGGGCAGGGAGCCCCATCCAGCCTGGCCTTGAAAAGATCTAGGAAGGTGAAGTCCACAACTTCTCTGGGCAACTTGTGCCACTGTGTTACCACCTTTATAATAAAGAATTTCTTCCTAATACCTAATCTTCTAATATGTAATAAATATCTAATATAATTCTTGTCTGCCATTAGAACATGCATGGAATATTAAAAGTTGGTGGAGAACAGAGGAAGAGCAGACACTCCTTTTAGTCAAGAGAAATGTAAAATAAATCCTATAAACAATTAACAGGGTGTTTGATGATACTCTGTGCAGAAAAAGCTTATTAAACTAAGCTGTGTTTGAAACATACATTTTCAAGAACTCAGTATCTTAAGTGCTGATGGTGTCTCTCCCATGTGGTGTCATATTTATCCAAATAAGCAGGTTGATTATCTATTATATTGCAGTCACAGCTTCAGATGAAACCAGGGATCTTTCAGAACAGTCTAATGTATGCTACAGGTTCCTGCAGAAAAAAGGCGCACTTCGTGCTACTCTGCATACTTCCTGCTACTTAAGATACATGCTTTAAGTGTACTAGGCTTTAAGTTATAATTAAAATACATTATTTGCTTCCACTTGACTTGTGGAGACAGAGAAAATCACGTCCAGTTCTTCTTCAAAAGGGAAGAATTGAGAGATATTTTTGAAGTGTGCACTATAAGGGCATTGGCTGTTAATTTGAGGGGTTTAGTTGCACAGATTAGGTTGCTCTTTAACTATGATACATTCAGAGTGTAAGACTGTTAATGTCAAAATTGTGATGTTCCCAAACTACACAAAAAAAGTCAAATGATGAAGGTGGTTTTGTTTTCCAAAGAACCAAAGTTCAGTGTCAGCAACAAAGTGTGTTATCATGTTGTATCTTGTGTACTGAATGGGCAGAACAACGTTTAACATAAAAGGTAATATGAATCTATATTGAATAATTATATTTCTTTTGTTTCTTCAGAGGTTTTTTACTAACAAAGTAATTTAGAAGGTTAAATGATTTTTTTTTTTCCCAACAAGGCAAGCAAGGGGAACAAATTATCCATTTATAAAATCAAAACAGATATTTAAATGGAGATGGTTGATAAAACTGCATGCACAGATGCTTCTTATTTGTCATTTCAGTTAAAATGTAATTATATTCTCTGATTTGTTTATATTGCTATAATTACTCCACAGGAAAAAAAAAATATTACCAGGGTACAGAAGTAAGCACTTCTATTACAACATTTGTGTGTGTACAGAAAACACACGATCATGACTGTTTCATAGCAGGGTGCATAGTTTTATCAATTACATGCTGAAAAAAACGTACACAGGGAAATCAGCCAAACTTTTCAGTCACTCGTGATTATAGATAATAGTTACTGTAGACATCACTGTCTATCAAGTTTTAAGGTGGCTTGCGTTTTTTGTCTTGGCTGGGCAGCAAACTTGCAAAGAAGCGCAAGGATGCCATGGGAACCACCCGCCAGGAGATGACCCACATGGTGAATGCGATGGATAGGAGTTATGCCGACCAGAGCACTCTGCATGCAGAGGATCCCCTCTCGATCACATTTATGGACTCGCATAACTTCAGCCCCAGATGTAAGTAGACAGCGATGCATTCTCTGGAGTGCAGGTGAATATGGAAACACAGAAGGCAATTCTACTTCTTCAGGAAAATTGTTTTAAGCTGCAGGTTTTCCCAGGAACACTGGTAAAGCCAAAGACTGAGTAGGGATGTTTGTATGTTATCTTTATTGTTATGTGGCCAATTATTTAATTAAATATTTGCACGTACTTTCACTATGAAATTATTTTTATTTCAGGGAAAATATTATGCTTCTAGAATATCTCTGTTAAAATATGAAATGGAGTTTTTCCTCATGAGGCTATTTAATGCCAATGTGTTAAATATTACTGCATAACACCATGTCTAGAATGAAGATTAAGTCCAAATTAATTTCTTTTTTTTTTTTTTTGGCAGTAAGGACATTATAACAGAAGGAAACATTGACAATTTTCATTGCTGCCTGTGAAGTTTAGGAACAAGCTTGTTAATATATCTACAAATTTGTTCTAAATTTGTATTCATTTTTTGTAGACATGCCAACTATCTGGTTTTGAAAAAGTTTGGCAGTGTGGGTTTCTGATTGTTAAGTGCCTGGCTTATAGCTACCACTGTCCAGCACTCTTGCCTCCCAGCACCTGCACTATGCCTTGCACAAAAGCAAAATACTCCACTGGCAGTCTCTGAATACCTCAAAACTAGTATATAAGTTTTCAAAGTAATACAGTTCTGCCATGGAGCTGGTGGAAATCTGACTTTCTCACAGCTGCATGGACTTGTGACTTGGCTTTAAACAAATCTGAGCAGCCTGATCTGCTTCTGAATTGCAGTCTTTTGGGAATGGCACTGCATCTCTCTTCTCTTGCCTCCCATATGACTTACTATTCTTGAGCAAAATCCATCCCTTAAGACTCTTAAGGTCTTTCCTGGTTGTTGTAAGGGAAATGGATTTTGGAGGAGGGTTTACTGCTTGATTTTTTGAAGCTTACCAAACTGCAAAGTGCTAAGATGTTAAGTGTCTTAGAACCAATTATAAATGGGAGTTTAGTATCAGCCTAGTAGTTTTTCTCCAGGAATTTGGCTGGAACAGTTTGAAAAGTCTCCAGAGTTTGATGTCTTATTGGCATTAAAATTCTCAGAGGCGGGAACAGCAGGAACTGTTTCATACAGACTTTGATGGTCAATCCCAGGCAAAGAATTCATCAGGAATTTACATGACTATTAGTGAGCCGGGGCTGCCAGGCACGCTTCCAGATGGAGTGATGTGATGCCAAGAGCCCATGAGCTCCAGCCATCACAGCTGTCTTGGTTGGTTGGCAAAGAAGTTAGGCATTGCTGGTTTCTAGCATCACAGGTGTGTGGGTTTTTTGTGGGATGGAGGATTCAATTCTTCTGACCATTGTCTGTGCTGAGACAAGTCTTCCAAGTTTTCAGGATTTCCTGCTGTGCAACAAACATTTAGGCAGATTGCTTGAGAACTGGAACTTAATTTTGTCACAGAGATGTTGATACTCTAATTTTGTGTTCCAGATTGGAACAAAACTGCATTTTGGATTCCACCATTTCTATCCATAACAGTGCATTTGTCTAGGGCATGGTTCTAGTTGTGATAATGAAAGATAAAATTCTATTAATTTTATTCAGACATCTGCATCTGTGTGTTTGTGGTTTTTCTATACTCGTTAAGAGCAATATCTTTGGTTTTGCACATTAAAAAAGCTACTAACTGTATAAATGTATGTAATTTTTTTTAATTACCTGGAAGATTTTATAGAAATACCACTTTATTTTGAGATAAGCTATTCAAGTATTACATGAGAGAATGGGTTTAAAAGGAAATATGTGAGTTCTGTGAAAGTGAACCCTTATTGTGAAGTGAATGAACAATAGTGAAGGAGGAATCCTTTCAAAAACTAAATTGCATGTAACGTCTTCTTTATTTCATTTCTGTAAGAATCTCTTTGCCCTTATCATTACATTTCTGAAGTCCAAAATCACTACCTTTCATTCCTCTTTTATTCAGGATGCTTTCTGGAGCTGTGTATTCATTCTGTTTTTCTCTTGTAATAAAATTAATGGGGTTTAGTTATCAGTTGGTTATACTCTGAAGTATATTGTTTTTATTCTTAAAAATACACAAATTGAGGGTAATGTGTTTCTTCATGGGCTTTGTTTTTCTACAGTGCCCAATGATCCACTTGTGCCGACAGCTGTGTTAGGTGAGGACCTAGTCCTTCATTATCCATTCCTGCATGAGTTTTGTCTCCTTGCATGGTTGAACGTTGAAATAGCTTGTTTTATGTAAAACTATTCTGTTGTTGGAAAATAACTCTACACTTCATCAATTCAGAATTAAACTGAGAACAATTTTAGAATAAAAATTATTTTATGTTCTCATTAAGAAGCTATTCTTAGTCACTGCTAACTGAAGAGTAAATGAGGAAATAGGTAAAGAAAGATACTAAAATTTTTCTTCCCAGGGCTTTGAAACTGAGTTCTGATAAACTGACATGTGAAACTAGAGCTCTATTAAGAGATCCTTAATAAAATTCAGGTCAATATTAGCATTATTTACCATCCAAAGCTCATTGTTCTAAGTAACAGGAATGAAAAGTGAGAACAAAAATTTAAAAAAGGGAAAAACTTCCGGAATAACCAGGAAGAAACAGCTTTCTTTGTATGTTCTGAACAAATCCTTCTGTATACCTATATTGGTTACATATTTCAATTGACATTAGCTAGTAAATTTTTCAACTTTGTACTTACTTTAAAAAGAAGAACATCTGTTGGAATGGCCAAGCTGCTTATAACTGTGCTGCATCTAACACTGAATGCAGCTTTTAGAGTTAGTGATTTTTTTTTTTATTTCAATTTTTTTAAAATATGAAAAGTATAATTTGTACCCAAGTTCTTAGTTGGATAAACACAGTGTGCAGTATTGAATTTCAGTCAGTTGCTGAGGTTATTTTAGGCTGAAAGACAAGTATCAGGAAGTGGGCGTGAATATAAACAAGTTGAAAATTATATTCCTAGAAGTAGCACTGAAAGGGACCTGGGGGCCATTTAATTCCTCCTGTGTTTTGAGATGGGACTTTATACATAAAATATAGACTCTTTCTGGCAATTGATTGCCTCATTGTGTTTTAAAAATTTAGAGTGAACAGAATTTTGCTCTTGCAGTGGCAGTTCCAGTGCCTTGTTCCTCCTACGTAAAAATGAAATTCAGATTCATGTTAGCAATATTTGGGACCCAAAGCTCAATTTTCTGAGTATTAATTGCTAGTAACTGAGTGCTACTACTAAATATTATTAATGTTTACCCCTGGTATTTCCTAACTAGGCTAATCTAGACTAAATCTTCATTGCTGTGGATCGAGCCATTTCCTTTTGAGAGACTCATAGGACTCATGCTTCTGTTTGTTCAAAACAGTTTTTTATCCATTGAAAGGCTCACATGTCCTCAACTGTCTCTCTTTTAGTTGAGTTAAACCCAGTTCTTTCACTCATCACCTTGTAGCTGCTCTTTCCTAAATTTGTTATCATTATTTTCCTCTGAATGCTTTCCAACTCATAGGTTGAATTTTAAATTGCAGTGCCCCCAATCAGGTACAGTTCTTAGAAGTCTCAATGCTCAGCTGAGTGGAATAGGTACCCCCATGCCCTACTTGTATTTTTCCTGCTACCTGAACTGTATTTTCTCCTTTTTATTGTGCTCATGTTGCTGACTTGCATTGAGTTACCTGTTAAAGTTACAGTTATCATTAGCCAGTCCATTACTCCATTCTGTAGTTTTATATTTGACTTCCCTTTCTGAAACACGGTATGTTGCATTCACCATTCAATTCACCTTGTTGACTTTCACATTGTCTCCCAAATAATCAAGATAACTTTGAAACCTGATCCTGTGCTTGTGAAATGCTTGTGGTACCTTACCACTCAGTGCCATGCTGTCAGGGTACTTTCTGCTGCGGCAGACACAGATACAGACAGCTGGGAACAGCAAGGGCAAGGAACTAACTGAGGAACAGTTTAATAGTTCCTCTCTGCATTTCCATCTAGTAGTAATGCTATTCTGGGCATGGCAGTCTCCTGGTATAAGCAAAGCAATAACAGTTGGAAGAGATAATATTTTTCATTGAGAGAGAAGTACACAAGCTTTTGGGCACAACATGTAGAAGAGGCTGGGTACCTGTAAGCTTGTTCCCTTGGAACTGGATCATTTGTCCTACTCCATCTTCATATGGCCCTTGCTTTGCCATGCATCATGAAACAGTTTGCTTTATTTAGAGATAAGCAAAATTTTATGGGCTCTAAGTCGTAGAAGACATTCTTTTATATGAAACTCTTATTACTTTTTAGCTGTACTAGGTTTCTTTTTCTTCATGTATAGTTTATTAATGCTACTCTCCATTCTGTGTACATTAGCACTAAGTATGACAATTTTGCTTTTCTCAAGTCCCTATCATTACACTGATGGCATAATAATGTGGCCCTTATATTTTTTAAATGGCTTTCATTGTTACCTATTGTGAAGCTTTAACAACTTTTAATGTCACTTTCTTTTAGTCTTTTTCTAATATAGTCCTGAAATAAATTTCTTATGTTCTGTTCACTCATTGTTTTTTGCTGCTTCAATGGGTTAAAGTGCCTATTACTGGTAAGTATACTGCAAGGAATGGGGAGAACTGCAAATCCTGAGGTGGTTTGAAATGTGTGTGATTTAATATGGGTAACACTACAATAAAAAGTGACTGCTGCATGTCACTCACATTATTAGGCAGGGTAGTGAGGCATAAATGTACTGAAATTAGCAACTTGTGTGACAGTTCAAAGAATCGAGTTTCTTAGGAGATTTCATTTCAGAAGGCATTAACAGGGTTTGTATTTTGGCACAATTGTAGAAAATCCAACCCTTGAGGTGTTGATTTTTTTTTCCAAGAGTGTTTTGTCTTCTAATCTGGAACCTTTGCAAGGAAAATGGTAAATTGATTTCAAAGAAATTTAGGAGAGGTCAGCTACCCACTTCTCATTTCAGTAGTTATTTTCCAAAATAATTTAAATTTGAATTTTTCTTCCTCTCAAATTAATTTGATCTGGTGATTGCTTATTTAAATAAAATAACTATATCACAGAAGGGATTGGCACAGTTTGATCACCTCATGCATCTTTGACATTTGGTTTTGATATGAGGATTGGTGTAGCATGGAGCGTTAGAAGAAACTTCTTTGTTTATACAGAGCAAATATTGTGGCTGAAGTCAGCTCACTTAGCAGTTTCATTTCTCTACTAAAAGACTGGAGTTAAAATGACCACTCCGAAGCACTGATTCACCTTCCTGAGTGGAGGTGGTGTTCTGAAGTGGTGGTATAATTGCTTCTCATTTTTACTGGGATCTCAATTTACTGTTTGTTGACTTTAGACAAATTATGTGCTGATACCACTATAGAATTAATCTAATTTATTGTTTAAGGTTTAGTATTGCTATTGATACATATTAACCATTAAAAGTTACTTTGGGTGATAGAGTCTGGAGTTTCCAAGTATATTAATGTCATAAAGTTTTGTAGCTTCGAATAAAATGCCCTTCAGACATCTTTATTGCGGGATGAAGGACTGCAAACTTTCGTATGTGTTTGCTGTTAAATTCCTTTATGTACTTCACAGTATTTATGTGCTGCAGAGTAAGTGCTTTGTATTCTCAGAAATCGGATATGTTTTTGAAGGAAGAGGTTGAAAATAGGTATTGATATGTATAGCAGCAGGTGCTATTGCTCTGCAGGTACCTAATGCATTGATTTCTTGTGAATACAGATGAAAATCACACTGCAACAGCAGAGTCCAGCCGACTTCTGGATGTCCCTCGTTACCTCTGCGAAGGCACAGAATCTCCATACCAGACTGGGCAGCTGCACCCTGCCATCAGGGTGGCTGATCTCCTGCAGCATATTAATCTAATGAAGACCTCTGACAGCTATGGATTTAAAGAGGAGTATGAGGTGAGATCTTCAGTGGTGGGGCTTTGCTAGGAAAATTCCCTTTGAAATAGGCAGCTTTCTGTTTGCATTGTATTGTGAAAGGATGGAACTAAATGTCATGGGTTTAAGTGAAAAATAGATAAACAGGCATAAGATTCCTATATATGTAACCCAAAAGTGAAATACTGAATAGAATCCAGTGGTTTGAGCCTTTATCATTGCCTGGTAGAAAACCCGTGTGTTTTCCTTAGGGTATAAGAAGACATGTCCTGCTGAATCTTTTTGACATATTCTAAGAAGTTGTCACTCTTTTGTTGCTGCTCTTTAGTAGAAATGCTGTAATTAGTTGTGTGAACTATCTTCAGTGCAGATCTCCTGGATTAGGTTAAAGTAATGATTTTAACTTGGCTGGCTTCGCAAGAAATACCGACTGAAAGCACTCTCATGATTTATTATAGCATCTCAGTAAGGACAATACTGGCACTTAAGTCCAGGCAAGAAGCAGTAAAGACATGCTGAGGGTAGTAACATTTTGAAGTTCTAATTAGACCTGCCTGAGCATGTCTACTTACAACTTTAATGTTAAAATGGAAGCAAAAAATTCCCAGCACTGGAGGTAGAGATGAATACAGATTAATTTCACTTCTGATCTCTGAATCTGCTGTGATTCTTTGGGATTGGAATATCAGGCAGGACACACAGTAAAGATGGGAATGGTATTGCCAAGGTTGCTCACAATCCAGCTAGGTTTAAAATTAGTTTTCTCTGAGTAAGTAATCTCTTCTGACACAGTTTTCAACCTTCTCTCCTTTCTGCAGCTGTCTCTACTGTAACATAAGAATGGAATAAATAAATGTGTGGTTTTTAAAAGAATATTATTCTCTTTTCCTCTCTTTTACTTAAATATGCTTCATTATGCTCTGCCTAACTTCAGGGCTAAGCCCAAGTGTCAGCCACTGCTGGGGGGGAGGGTGGTCCCTGATGCCACATCAGGTGTTTTCCTGCTTGCTACTTCTTCTGTTACTATACACAACATCTACTCCCTGCTTTGGGCTTCTGACTGTGCATTAAAGTTCTGTTTCCATGGCTACTGTGTATTTTCTGGAGATAACTTACCCAGATCAGGATACGAGAACATCTGGAAGGAAGGAATAGCATAGACCTGCAACAGCTGTAAAATATCTACGGGCAATGAAGAAAAAGCCAAGGAGGAATAGAAGCTGCTTCTATCACTACTGAGAGATCAAACTTTTAAGAGTTCAGAAATGTAGAATAGTTTTGCTAGTGGCTAGAGGGAGGGATATGAGGAAGAGCAACATGAACAATGGCAGAGGAAACTTCCTGATTGCTCTGTACAAAGAAAAGCCATTTTACTAAGTAAGATGCGGAAAGCGATGTAACACTGTAGTAAACAGGCTGTGTATTATGGTGTCTGTGAGAAGAGTGATCAGTTTCTCTGTACTTTCTCAGTTTGCTGTCATTCCTCCGTAGCAAGGATGTATAAACAAGTTTAGCCCTCCAGCAATTCCAGGATTTGAAATCCCTCTGGAGTTCCTCAATGACTTACCCATTTACCCATAGCAGTCAGAGGGAGAGAGCCTCCCTTCTTCTCTTGACGTATTTCTGTACCATGGTACTGCCTGGGTGACCAGGGCAGACAAGTCAAGCTGAGCTTACTTTATGGTAGGGCAGTTCTTTTAAACTGTTATTTTTGGAGATAAATTAATGGTCAGAATGTTTTCTTTCGGAACATTTTTATTTATAGAGTTTCTTTGAGGGGCAGTCAGCTTCTTGGGATGTCGCTAAGAAGGATCAAAACAGAACAAAGAACCGCTATGGAAACATTATAGCATGTGAGTATCGGTGTCCTTGGTTCGAGCGATAGCTCTACTCGTGTGTTACCCATGCCGTGTTCTCTCTTCCTTTACAAGTCTCCGGTGGCATAGCTGCTAAATACCTCAGCAGAGAAGCAAGAGAATGCCTTTTTCAGCTTTTTTTTTTGTCCTTCACAGTTCAACTTTCTTCCTTTTATAACTCAGGCTGAATTTTGCATTTGCATCTCCGTTGTGCAAGCTGTGGTAAGCATATATCAGCAACAAGCTAGCACTCATTTGGGTGTTGATTCTGTTTATTCACAATTTGTATTGTTTTACCAATGCAATTGAACACACAGGAATCAACTGCTGGAGAAGTCACTGAGTGGGTAAAGTTACCTCTTCATCGAATCCCAAGTGGATTGGTAACCCCTATGTTTTGACTTCATTAATGTCTCAACATGAACTTGAGCAGGCTTGGCTTGGAAATGAGAAAACAGTAATCAGCGTTTTTGGTTTTCTAGACTGCCAGCAATGGAGCTGATGTTGAAAGGGACTTTGAGCAAGTAACCTGGTTTCTTTGTGTCTTTTTAACCCTGTATAACAGTACCTTTCAGCTATTCTTAATGAAATTTAGTGACTGTTTTTTGAAGTAATTGGAGACCTCAGTCAAAATGGTTCTTTGTAATTCTGTGTAAACACTTCATATTTAAGGATTGTAAATTGTGAGGTGCTTATGTCAGCTGATTTTGGTTTTCTAGATGACTTACCATTAGTGTCTTACTTAAAAATCACACGTCAAAAAGGCTCCGTAACCACTTGGTTTTTACAGATGACCACTCCAGGGTGATTTTGCAACCTGTTGAAGATGATCCATCTTCAGATTACATTAATGCCAACTACATAGATGTGAGTGGAATGCACAGCTTTCTCCCTCTCAATTTGCCAGCTTTTCTATGTGAAATTATTGCATGCTATGCCTACAAATTTATTGAAAGCTTTCTTTTATTAAGAACAAATGTACACTTTCCTTGTTCTACGTCCTAGTACTCACTGACATTGTTGTGCTTTCTTTCACATCTGACTTTGGTTTGGGCTGTAGATTTGGCTGTACAGGGATGTAAGTACCACTATATGTGAATAACAGCATCCTATTGTAAATATTTAATATAGCTATTGTTATTAATTACTTTCCTCTTCTATTTTTATCAGTTGATAACTATGCATGCCTCATCTGATTTATCTCATCTGTTCCTTTAAAAATTTCTTTTTTGTGTGAATATTTTTTGTACCTGTTTTGAAAAGATAATTTAGTATTTTAGCATAACTGAATATTATTGAATGTTAAATAACTCAGGTGAGCCTATCTGTTAAAGAGAATTTGCTGTTCCCGTATTTTAGTGATAATTTTCGCCACTAGCTTTTCTTTTTCCCTTCCCATTTATATGTGAGCAACTAGATAGTATGCAGTACTGTAGTTGTCTGAAAATGTACCTGTGGAGTAGTCATAATATATGTTTGGTAAAAAGGGAGGGATGATTGCATTTGTGGGTTGGATTGGTTTTTTGAGTTTTTGCTTGTTTGTTTGTTTTTAACAACAGTTTAGACAAGTAATATTTAGCTGGCATTTGTCTTAAGGTTCTCATTTAGGTTTTATAAAGTATATACACAAACACATATATATAAATATTCTAATGTAGTAGAAATTCCCTCACTTCTGCAGAAAACCTCCCAAGTGTGAAATTTCGTACCTTAATCAGAATACAAATTAAATTACAAATTTTTAAAAAATATACAAATTTTGCCAGATGTTTTGATTAACAAAATATTTTTTTTCTCTAATCAACATCTTAGGAATAAACAAGCTGTTGTAAGCAAGTAATTGCAAAGTAATTTGAAAGGTAGTGGAATACTAGTTAGTACAAATGTTTTTAAAATACATGGGTTTGATTACTTCTCTTTATAATTGCACCCTAGCAGTTTTTCCTTACCACTGTTACTTGATAAATTATTGAAGACCACCTTAACTTTCCAAGATACAAAAATTTAGCTCTAGATATATTTATGTCTTTTTATTTGGATATTTTAACATGGCAATCTCTGTGAAGTGATAGGCCCATGATATTTTGCCTTGGCCTTAAACAAGAAAACTCTCACAGATTTGTAATAATTCCAGTTCCCTGAGGATATGGTTTTTCTGATTTAAGAGTGAATTCAATCTCATTAGAACGAGACAAGAAAGCTACAAGTTAAAACTGGCACTTGGCAATTTTTAAGTGACACTTTTGTTTCTTCTGGAAAGCATTACTGAGTATAGACCAGTGTAGCCGAGATTCCACTTTCATAATTTGAAGCTGGGGCTTGACGTTAAGAACTCCAGGATAAATTTTTTAGTCATCTGATGCAGTCTTGATCTCTTGTAAAGCCAAGAGTAAGATACTCAAAACTTTTTTTTCTTAAGCCCCAGAGGAAGATGCTCTCACTCTAAACAGGATAATGAAGCAGTCTGGAAAAGAATATAAACACTCTGGGTTTGTTGAAGTCCTTCACTTCAGTAGTATCTTGTGAATATCAGGAATCCAAGGGTTTCTACTTAGCTGTAATGCAATGCTTCAAGCAAGTGGCCTAATAAAACTGTGACCTAGAGAATAATGGGAGTTACTAACATCTGCACATTGTGAAATTCTGTATTGTCTCCCCACCAGCAATACTGAAGTTTGCTTCCTCTTTGTAGCTAAATCTAGCTGGCACTGGTCAAAATATACTCTGAATTATTTCCTCAAGAGCAGCACCTCTTTGTCTTGTAGTTTTTATGTGGACAATTAGTGCTGTATAGTGCGGTAGCTAGCATTGGCATAGACCCAGCTACCTGGAAAAGCTTAGTTGTGAAGGGTTATCTGCCTACCTATACATATTCATATATATATATAGTATGTGTATATACTCGTGTGTATCATGCCCACTGTAATTGATGCACATTTTGTGCAGTCAAGCAGAAGATTTCACTGCAGTAGGACCTTGATACAGTGCACACAGCAGTGTCCAGCTCTGTCCCCATTAATTAGAGCTGGGGTACATACCTCTTTGTGCCTTACAATGATTCTCAGTTTAGAAGAAAAGGTGTGTATTTTTTCATATTGGCTAAACTGGGAACACAGATCAGATATTGACATAATACGGTGGCAAATAATTTTTACTAAATTTTAAATAAATGCCCCAATGCATTTAGCTGAGGAAATAATGTCAATAGATAACTAATTTTTAGATGCAAGGGACCCATCTAGAATTCTCTTTCCCAGTAAACTACAATGTCTGTTGAAGTCAGATGTTCTTATTTTCATTTTATCTGTTGTCATTCAAACTTTTTCAATATTAACTGTTTTTTTAGGTTTTGAGCTTCATGCTGCTCTTAAATATTGGTCTGTTCTGAAAATGTTGTCTAGAGATAAGGCTTTTATTTTCCGTTCTCTGTTAGTCATATGGTACTCAAACCAACTTATATTGCTGTTTTAGGGATATCAGAGACCAAGTCACTACATTGCAACCCAAGGTAAGGACCTGCCAGCTTTAATCAAATCAAACAAGTGTTGTCTGCAGTGTCCTGCAGTGCTTTGGTGAAATGGAAGTACATGAAAATAGAACATACATGATATTGTGAGTTGTTAACTTGTGTTATGGTAAATTAAAATAGTTTGTTCAGGTGGAATGTGAATAAATTAAAAAATTGCACTAATTTATCATGTTGATTAGCTATTGAGCAAACCTTTCAGTGATAAATTCAGCTGAAAACGTCAGAAGCTACTACTGTGATTTCCGGTTATGAAGATGAATAGAGAAAAGAGACGTGGCCAGAGAAGAGAACAGTTTCAACCTGCCTTGAGGCATTTTTCTTTTCATATTACAGTTTGGTTTTTTGTGTAGAATTTAGTCCAGGATGCAGTAAGACAGTAATGATAAATTAATCTCTGTCTCAGAAAATCTGGGAAAGTAAGTCCAGAAGACAAAGCTTCTTTGTAGAAAGGAGTGTGAGAAACCTTTATCGTACTACTAATAAAAAGAGGGGTTAGAGGAAAAAACTGTAATTGTATGGAAATCATTAATTTTGTATTTCTGATAAAACTCCTCACAATGAGCTAAAATAAATAGATTAGTCTAAGATTGCAATGAAATATCAGAGGCTATGAATTAAAGTAAAAATAATTAGATTTAGGTGTGCCATTATTTGATCTGTGTGTATAATCAGATAGCTGTCTGGAAATATCCTGTTACTTGTGCCCTTGTTGATTGTAGCTGCACACAGGAAAGACAAATTAAAGACTTGTTTTAAAGCAGGATGTGCAAAGTTCTGTCTACATTGTTTTTATTTTTGTCTAAGTGCTGCCCAGATAGGTCTCTCTATGGTAGTTAAGTGTACATTTGCATTTCATTTTTGTTTTACTATGTAAATCATTGCACATAATGGGTGTGTAAAGTACACAAAAATTTCTTGCTTCTTTTGTGTGCAACCTTTGATCGAACATATAAAGGAAGGTATATGTTTTAGTCTTCAAATGTGTCACTTAAGTTTAGTGGTGTCCTCAGGTTTGTAGTTGGACTTGACAATCTTAAAGGCCTTTTCCAGTCTAAATAATTCTGTGGTTCTATGTGTGTTATATACAGTAATATTTATAGTACTGCTGGGTGGTCAGGGAGCTGTTTCTGAGATTATTGTAACAGACTAAAAGCCTCTGTCATTCAACATGTCTCTGCAGCAGAGCAGGAGGCAAGGCTTAAATAAGTGCTCTTCATTTGCCTCACAGAAGAGTAGATAAGTTAGTTTTAATACACTGCAGTGGGGAGTTCATGGCTCAGCACCTACCTGAGTAGCGCTTTGCCAGGATCCAGGCAGTAAGTGCACAGTAGCTGTACCAGTAGCCCTCCTGCCTGATACTTCACTCTGGCATGGGCATCTCCTTGGTTAGCACCTGAAAAAACTCACTCTCAACACAATGTATTCAACAAATGTAAAACAAATATGGAAGTGTAACAACAGATATAGTCACACATTGCTGGGTCCTTGTAGTTTTCAAGCAAATTTTGGCATTTCACTACATGAAACATCTGCTATTAATTTCTTTCAAGGGGTAATTCACTTAAATTGAGAAGATTCAGTATTGGTTAGAAAGGACAATATAACCTGAAAACAGGCACAATGTTATGGTGATGTGGTTTCACTAAGCTTTCATCTCTGAGTAAGTGTGCTCATGTGCATCAGCTCTGAAAAGCACTGGATTTTATTTTTAGCATTTGATTTGACTGTTAGTTTTTTCAGAGTATTACCTGGATTTTTTTCTTACAGGTCCAGTTCATGAGACTGTGTATGACTTTTGGAGAATGATATGGCAGGAGCAATCAGCTTGTGTTGTGATGGTCACAAATTTAGTGGAAGTTGGGAGAGTAAGTTTTTGGGTTTATTTTTCTTTTAATGTTGCAGTCTTAAAAAAAACATATATATATAGAAGGGTCTTGTAAAGGACAATCCTGCATCCTGAGAGGTGAAGGGGGAGGAGTCTAGACATTGCTGCTGCTATGACATTGTGTAAAAACAACTTCTGAAGACTTTTGCTGTGTTGCTTTCATGAGTAGTGAAAAATTGTCTGAATCTAACATTCATATTTCAGCAAAATAGCTTTGTATATTGTCACTCAAACGAGCAGAGTAAGTGGACTAGTGAGGAAACAAGCTCCTGTATCAGTGGCTAGAAATCACAAATTATTTACAGTTTAGCAGTAACACATCCCTCAGGGAGTTCTATAAAGCATCTGGGATTACTTGCAACAGTTTGATTATGGATACAAAATGCATCCCAGTTTAATGTAAGTGAAAATATATTCCATAGCTGAGCACTAAAAATAAATACAAGTGCTCTGTTGGAAGTGGATTTGGCATCTAAGTAAAGCTGTGTAGAGCAGTGGAAACTCCTTGTAGCTAGTGCTTAACAAAATAACAGCCATTAGCCATGACACACCACAGGAGTGCATGATCATTTTGGAAATCAGTGTGGTGTAATGCAGTACATGCAATATCATGTATCCTCAAGCTTTTCTTTTTTGTTGGTGTAAAATGCATACCCATTTTGTATTTAGGTCAAGTGTTACAAGTACTGGCCTGATGACACAGAAGTTTATGGAGACTTCAAAGTGACCTGTGTAGAGATGGAGCCTCTTGCGGAGTACGTCGTCAGGACCTTCACTCTGGGAAGGGTGAGCAGATTTGGAAAGGGTTCAGCAAAATACGGTTCCCTGGTAGGAAGGAGGATGAAGGAGGCTATGCTGGCATGTCTTCCTGTAGAATACCAAACCCCTCTGACTCACTAACAGGTCTATAGTGTAGGCAGCCTTACCTTGCCATGGGAGGTACGCATTGCATCAGTGCTATCCAAACATGTATCTCACTGTGGGACTTTGAATTTCCCCAGAAATGTCAACTGCTGCCCTCCCCCTCTGCCAGTCACCTCTTCGCCGTAGCTACACTTCTGAGCTAAGCTCAAGTACCAGGTTATGAGTCATGCCTGCTCTGTGTCTCCATTCACTCTGTTCTGACTGCCACTGAGTCAATCTCAATCAAAGGACAAACTCTGTGAAATGCAATATATGTGACACAGTTGTGGTCTTATGGTAAATCATTTTACTTGCCTTTAAATGTAGCAGGCCATTGTCTTAATTAGCAAAACTTCTGAAAATCAATATAAAATGCATCTAAGTCTGTAACAAAACAAAACCCTGTAATGCAGCAAAACTAGCATACTTAATGTCAAAAGTAAAAATTACAAACTTCAAAATAAAAAAATAAAAAAAGAAAACTCAGTGGCATCTGTAAGCTTCCTGTGGTTCTTTGCTTTGAATAGTTGGTGAAACGATGAAAACTGCACGTAGATTCTATCAGTATGTGTGATCATTATTTGAGTCAGATAATATCTAGTCTATGAAATACTTTGAATTTCATAACCTTTGTTTTTTTGCTTTTTACAGAGGGGCTACAATGAAATCCGTGAAGTTAAACAGTTTCATTTCACTGGCTGGCCAGATCATGGAGTTCCTTACAATGCCACAGGCCTGCTTTCCTTTATACGGAGGGTCAAATTATCTAACCCTCCTAGTGCAGGGCCTATTGTTGTCCATTGCAGGTGTGTACAGAAGGGCAGCTTGATTTTTTTCCCATGTGATTATTTACAGTAGTCTCTTGTGAAGCACCATCATTTTGAAGTGTTTTGTTTTTGTTGTTCCCTTTTTGAATTGCCTAATTCACACTGCAGTAGGACTTGACTGTCTACAGCAATGTTTGGGAATAACCAGTTTCTAGTACACTTTAGCTAAAAGCAATAGCCAGGGAATTTCTTTTTCCTGCACCAACTGCACCAGCTAAATCATACAATCCTTTAGGCTGTCATTTTAGGTAGCCTGCAACAATTTTGTGACAGCATTCGAAAATGGGTATAGATACATCCACCTTAATAGTTTGATTTGCTTTTAATGTCTGAACAGATTATTAATTTAAATCAAAGTAAGCAAGTAGATGAAGGAAGATAGAATGAGATTAATGGCAACGTTTTTTTTTCCTGTGCAGGTTTTGCAAGGTTGTGTTGTTGGGACACAAATAGAATTTGCTTTCAACAAATGTGTGATTTTCTTAAACATTCTCATCAAATGTTTAATTACATCTTGCAGATAAAGTTACTCAACCTTTACAGATTTCAATAATTCACTGTGTAAAAACTGTCCATAGCTTTATGTAAAACCAAAATAAATCCTGAGTAAATCTTCTGGATACTCTTAAATGTTCTGTCTAGCTGAACTAGCTTGGAACTTGGCCAGTAAAGCATACACTTGTGTTTCTTATTGTAATACATCACTTAAAAATCATCCTTAGTCTTACTAAAAAAAAACCCAAATTTGTCATATTCTGAAGTGCATAAGCTTAATCATGCTGCAGATATCAGTTAAACTAACCTTTTTTTCCTACTATAAGTATTGATCTGGGTGATAAAAGGAGGAAACTTGTTTTTGCTCTTACTTAGTGGATCAAATCTGGGAGAAAAAGAACACATCAAGAGATTTAAAGGATTATGATGAGGACAGAGGATAAAAATTAGATAGTGTTTGTGATGAAAGAACTGAATGACATTATAAAAATGCTCTCAGTAATGGTTATAGTTTGTAGATGTTTTTCTGGGGATATTCCTAACAGTATTTACTGATTCTTTTTAGTGCTGGTGCTGGACGGACAGGTTGTTATATTGTGATCGATATCATGTTAGATATGGCAGAAAGAGAAGGTGTTGTGGATATCTACAACTGTGTCAAAGCTTTACGGTCCCGTCGCATCAACATGGTACAGACTGAGGTATGGCAGTTTGCCTTCAAAGCACCTGACGCCTTTTGAAACATGTTACGTCAGAATTTCACTGTGACTCTGAAAAGAGCAGGCAGTGGCCCTCTTGAGGGTTCATTTCCATCAGGGAGCATTCTCAGTGCTAACTGTTCCCAGAACCAGGGTGGTGCAACAAACCCTCCAGCTCTTTTAGTCTTCACACAAACAAGTGCTCACCTAACTTGGTAACAAAATAAAAGCAAGGAGGATTTTTTTGGGGAAGACCCTATATTAGACCTGTCTGGGACATTTCTCCCCAGCTCTGGTACCAATTCCAGGAACCCACAGGTGGAATTTCAGTAGATTGCCACTGGTTTTAGACTATTTCCAATCACTTTATCCATAAATTGACTGTTTAACTTTATGTCCATTTCACTCTCCCTTTTCAACTCTGGTTTTGTTTGCTTTAACCTTGCTGCCAAGCTTTTACCATTTTGATCTTTCAGCATGCCTTCGGTGGCTTCACAGTAAAAACTACTGCTCTAGTAACAAACCTCTAGGAGCTCCCATTCTGCTCCCAGAGTACCACTGAGCTTCCACAGAAACATAGGTTATTGATTTATATTAAGACAGGTTACCTGAAGTGGCTTGCCACTTCTCTCTCCTATCCTCCATCAAGACATCTACCTAGGAATTTATTTCAGCTGTGACCACATGGAAATCTCTGCAGTAGCCAGGCATATCAGTGCAATTTGGGGCAGTTTTTATTCCATGCTACAACCTGTGGCAGTTGCACAAGTAAATGTTCATGGTCAACCACTCTTGCTACAGAGCCATTAACCTTTGGGAAGGGCATGGGGTGGAGTGCTTTATTGTGACTGCTTTAGCCAACCCCATTTAATCTGCATGTGAATTAACACCTCTGCTATTATTCCTTTCTCTCCTTTTTGCTTCTTACCTCTCACCTTCTCTCAGAGGTTCATACTTACATAGAAAAATAAAGCTGTAATTGCAGCAAGTTCTTGTCATACAGGCAACAGTAATGCAAATAGCTCCATAGTTGTGTGGGTGAGGCAGCACAGGCTGTAGAGACAGAAGCTCACTGTGGTCCCTGGACACGTGGTGTTTCTACAGGCACATGTTAAAGTTTGTGGTGTTGGAACTTTGTTGGTATGCACTGTAACTAGGTGATGCTGGCACAGTTCTAGACATG
The DNA here is from genome assembly GCA_013400415.1 of Scytalopus superciliaris. Classification (NCBI taxonomy): domain Eukaryota; kingdom Metazoa; phylum Chordata; class Aves; order Passeriformes; family Rhinocryptidae; genus Scytalopus; species Scytalopus superciliaris. The sequence goes on from VXBX01004943.1 coordinate 817,427, forward strand.
GTTAACATCTACTACTCTCAGGGTGAGTAAATATAATGGGCATTGTGTAAAAAATGACAAGCAGCGTAATTGAAGCAGTGATGCAGTTATCTAGGACTCAAGCTATCTCAAGGCAAGCTGGAAAAAAATGGGAAGAAATGGTGCTTCTGTTGGAACACGTTTGAATTTATTAGTGGCCTAAAGCTGGCTATGAGGCAATTAGCTTACTAGCTTGCACATGCATAAGGAGAGTGCAGTGTGCCAAATACTGGCAAATCACTACTAGTGCTTGAAGCAGTTTACACTTTCTGTTAGTATCAGAAGACTGAAAGCTATTTAAAAAAAATCAGTAAAGCCAACAAGTCATTGGTGTTTGCACAGAAACCGACAAGCTCTGCAAGTAAACTGAAAACCTCCTGTTAAATTGCTGTCCCTGTTCTGTTAAGTTTTACTGAAGAAAACATCCTTGCTAACTGTACTCCAATAAGAAAATAACTGCATTTGTATTAAAGCATTATTTAATGTATTGATGGACACTACCTTGAATGAGTTTTGCAGTGTGCAGTAGATCTGTTTATCCTAAAAGAAGGAAAGATCTGTTGTTTTTGAATGGCTATAATTTTCGTTTCTTTTCCTGATTTGATAGGAACAGTACATCTTTATTCATGATGCCATTCTAGAAGCTTGCCTGTGTGGAGAAACTGCCATTCCTGTCTGCGAATTCAAAGCTGCTTATTTTGATATGATTAGAATAGACTCTCAGACGAACTCTTCACATCTTAAAGATGAGTTTCAGGTATTCACAGTTCCTACTAACTCTTCATGCGGCAACAATTTTTTTACCTCTTGATACATTTAATTTATTTTAAAGAAAAGGCTTTTCATATCACTTTAATAGCATTTGGTCCCTGACTTTTTGTCCACAAAATAAAGCACCCATGTTTATGTACTTTGCAAAGTTGTTTTAAATACAGAATATCCTCCTTTTAATAAAATAGTAGAAATATCTGTCTGGAATAAAGAGCAGTGAGTAGGAACTAACAGAGAGTTTTGGCTTGCATTTGCACAGCTAAGGCATAGCTCTTTAGGGCTCCAAAGGATCCTCTTTGTTTTATTCCTCTCGGAAGGGATGGTAGCATTTGGAATGTGTTCAGTGATACATGGAGTGCCTTTTATACCTGCAGCTTAAGCCTCCTTGAAAAGCCCCAACACTTCCAGCAAACAGACAGGAGCTCATATTTGCTACTGTCTTCTTGCTAATGTCTCACATTTTCTTATATTGCAATGTTTTACATTACAACTTGGGGAATCTTGAGTCCGTTGTGTGTTAGTTCAGCGTGCTAAAGCAAGCATCCTCTTTTCCTTAGACCCTGAATTCTGTGACCCCTCGCCTGCAAGCAGAGGACTGCAGCATAGCCTGCTTGCCAAGGAACCACGACAAGAACCGCTTCATGGATATGCTGCCACCTGACAGATGTCTGCCTTTCTTAATTACTATTGATGGGGAGAGCAGCAACTACATCAATGCTGCTCTTATGGACGTAAGAGACTATCTTCTTTGTCTGCATAGTGTGCCATGAAAAGCTCTGTAATATGAGAGAGAGCACTTGCTGGTTTAAGAAAGGGCAATTCTTTGATACTGCAGTGCCCAGTAAAACAGTCCTAATGAAGAAGGGTGAGAGTGAATGGCTACGAAGCCCGACCAACTTATGTTGTTTGTTCAGAAGGTTTTTTTATCTTTAGTCTTTTGCATCCTTGTGGGACTCACTGGAAATCTCACCTTTTTAACAGCATTATATAAAGCTCAAGTCTCCACACCTCTAAATCTCAAATCTCAGCAGGACCTCAAAAATCTGCCGTTTCTCAGGAAGTAATTGTTACCTATCTGTGCATGAGGTTACTATCACTATTTCATAAAAAAGGCTTTCTATATTGAGGCAGGAGTGACAGAGGAAGAAAAAAATTGTTTCCTTGGCATGTGTGGGTGTAGGGTTGGGGGTTCTCGTGTTTGTATTTTGAGTTGCAGCTCTGTAAAGCTGAAGTTTGAGTGACAGAAGTACTTGTCACAGGAAAAGGTGAATTAATGGTAAAAATGGAGTGGAACCTGCTTATACATATGTGTGATTGATAAATCAGTTCATCGTGCATGCTACCGGATACCTGCTTGTGCCTCCCATTTCCAAATATAGGCCCCTAAAGCCACCTTTACAGTAAATACTTCAATAAGTGGCCTGATTTCCAAGAACATCTTCCCTTCCTCAAAAATAAATTGTTGTCAGAAACTGCCATGTCAAGGAGAGGTGCTGGAATAAAATGACAAATAGCAGCAGAAATCATGAACACTGAATGATGTAGTCATCCTTGAGTTCCTCTTGAGCTAGTGCTCATTTAAACTGATAGCAAAATGCAGTCCCTAATCTCATAATTAGCTATTGTGCCAAAAAAAAAAAAAAAAGGAGGCATGTACGTAAGATCAATGTATTAGGGAGTCACTGGGGCTGAATGGATTAATTAGACCAGCAAGCAGAATTTTGGTAGCAATCAAAATTGTTTAGAATTGCATTAAGCACCTGGATAAAACTGATGGACTATGAACCAACCAACACAGCTGCATAGAGGAGTGTGGATTGGGGTGAAAGAAGACAACACAGGCTGTGGGTGGCAACAGGACTCTGAGTACGCAACAGTATGTGGCAGGCAAGGACAAGAATCAAGCATTGTATTAATAGATGGGAAATCAGAGGCAAGAAAGGAAAGGCAGAAATGGTAGTAATAAAAGCAAAAGAGCAGCAGAAAAAAAGTAATATATTACAATAAAAACATATAATAAGGTTATAAGTATAGGGTTAAAATTTTAGGTAACACAAGCTTTTTTTTTTTGCCTTTTCTCTTCTGGTTGGGTTTTTTTAAGATTGATTTATTCATGGAGGGTAATTACTCCTGGGCAAGGAAAGGGGACTTTCAATAACAAAATAGAAATGGAAACTTTCCCCTTATATTTCTCTTACCTTGAGAAAGACTAGAAATTATGGGGAAGAGGGATAGGGAAACACCAGCTAGGACATATTTTATTTCTTAGAAATACAGGGGAAGAATTAAAATTGGTTGTTCCTGTGTTCTCTTTGGGCAGACTAGGAAGTAGGACACAAGCTGCTACTACCCCAGTATGATTCCTGCATTAGAAAAGGATTGGAAAAATCTAGATTAAAAAAATCAACACCCTCCTTACTCTCTTGTCAAAAAAGTACTGGTGCTAAAGACATGTTACACTACAACAATGACAACAAGTGATTGGAGGGTATGTTGATATATTGCACATGAAGATACCTTATATCAATCATCCAACAAGCAAGCTTCCATACTGGAAGTGGCTTATCTATGGTACCAGTTCTTTCTCTTAATTTACTTAATTCAGTAAAAAAACAGCCAGACTGCCTTTGGTACCAGCATGTATGCTAAACATGGGGCTCTCTGTATTGCATACAGTAGTCCCAGCACTTCTTCAAACTGGTGATTTACAATCCCATCCACCTCCAAGAACATTCACCACCTTACTCCATTTCTCAGAACAGCCTCTTGGTGCTTCCTTGCTGCCTCATATCTGTATTCCTTCACTGGAGAATGTTTCCATGCATGGCTGCAAATTGCCTGCAAAAACCTTTTGATGTCTCCTCTTCTGCTTGATGCTTGTAATACATGTGCTGCAGGCAATCAGCCCCTTGGCTGTTAGTTGCACCTCAGTTAATCTCTGCAAGGCTGGAAATCCCTCTTTGCAGTTGTGTATAACAGCATATAGAAAATGGAACCTGCGGTTGTGACAGGAAATAGTACTTTGCTGTTTAACTTATGCTTTCTGCTGGAAACGGGCCCCAGTAATCCTGAAAGTGGTTCTGTGGGTGACCCTGTGGGTGTGCACTGTGAAACAGTTTGGGATTGAGCTTAGTCCCTGGTTCAGTCACAGAGTTTATGGGTAACCTGCTGTGGATGGGGTGACTTTCTGTGACCTCTGCACCCCTATCTGTAACACAGGGCAAATGTTTCCTGCTTGGTGCCCTGGACACAGTGCTAGGAGCAGAGCTCAGTGCCTGAGCCTTGCTTCAGCAGAGCCCTGAAGAGCACCTTCAGTGCCCAGAGCATATCTATAACCAAGCAGAGGGCAGACCAGAGCAGAGTAACTTTTTTGTTCTTACTGAAGACAATGTATTTTTAACTGTAACATCTTCAGTGAAATCTGCTGTAATTGATGTCACAGCTTTGTTCTATTTTTATGTTTTTTTCTGTTGCAGTGTTTCAGTAGAAGTTAAGTACTTCCTTTACAGCTACTAATAAAATTGTTTGCCTTTACAGAGCTACAGGCAGCCAGCAGCTTTTATTGTCACACAACATCCTTTACCAAACACTGTGAAAGATTTCTGGAGATTAGTGTATGACTATGGCTGTACTTCTCTTGTCATGTTAAATGAAGTCGACTTAGCACAGGTTAGTTTGGAGCTTGAATTTTCCATGTACCGTCGCGTGCTTTACTCACTCTGCATTCACTACATGATGAAAATGTAGAGCAGTGATGTGATTTTGCAGTTATTCTCTGCTTTACAGCAACTAATCAACTCTAGTTGTTCACTAAAGGTTAGGTGAGATGTCTGCAGTGGAATAACACAATGCTCAAGTTGTAACTTACAACATTTAATTATGCCTGTTTTGCTGTGGCACAGGGCTGTCCACAATACTGGCCTGAGGAAGGGATACTGCGCTACGGTCCCATCCAAGTGGAATGCATGTCATGTTCAATGGACTGCGATGTCATAAACAGAATTTTCAGGATATGCAACCTAACAAGAGTAAGTATTATCATAACCATATATGATAGAAAAATATATCATTTTTAGTGCTGTCTAGGCTCTTCTACTTTTTAATTTTGAATAACTAATGTTGTTAAGACATTACCCAGAAAAGAGTCAGTCAAGCATCAATGTCTAATACTAATTTCTAGTACTTTTCCATAGCTACAGGCTAAGCAAAGAGAGCTTTAGGGTGAATAAGTGTTTTTTCTGTGACTCTCCCTGATGAGATGATGTATGAGAAGTATTCTGTAGTCTGTTTGTTTGGTGTGCAGCAAAAGAAATATCCCTGTAATGAACATGTATTGATAGGTGTGTAGCTCACAGTTTGATAAGATGTTTTCTGTGTTGTATCAGGAGCAGGAAAGCTGAGGCTGGTTATACAACCAGGACCTTCTCAGCCTAAGATGTGAAAACCACAACATAAAAGGAGGATTGTGGCATCCTGCAAAGCAGGGTGTGAAAAAACTCTGAAAGCTCCTCTGCCTCTGAAGGGTTTTTCACCACTGTGCCTCAACCTACATTTATCATCTTTTTATCAACTTCAGTAGCAGTGCCAGTCTTGCATTCTTGTCAGGTCTTTCATCTTGTCTTTGTGCTGTCCCATAGTGTTTCACACTATCGCACCATCTTCTGAAAGCCCTGTTTGCCTCAGAGCATTTCCTCCTTTAGCTCACCTTTGTGAATCACTTCTTTATGTTGCCTGCTGTTAAGAGTTACAGATGCTTGTGCCACCGATCCATGTACAATTAACCAGCAATCCCTATTTTACTTGCAAAACTGCTTTGTATTTTTCTTCCAATACTGACTCCAATAGCTACTTGGAGTATATGTTTAACTTTCATTAATGTTGAAGGATAGCCATGGGGAAAACTGATTACTGTGTACACAAAGATTTTTTATTTTATTTGACTTTTGTTTTCTTTTATTTTGGTGACATTTTCAAACTTCAGAGAGCAGAGATGAGTTTTCACGTGGCCAGTGTTTTACTAAAACTTTTATTCTACTTTTATTCAGAATTACAAAAAAGCATTTTCAGCTCTTCATGCCTTGTTTGGAAAATATAGGAACCAAGGTGTGGGCACACTGGCAAATATGAGACTGTGGCACTTCGCTGTCGTATTTTGAGACTTCCTCTTTTTTTTTCTTTTTTTTAGTACATTTCTTATTTTCATTTTTTTCCATTTCTTCTTTTTTATGATGTTTTGATTTTCTGCTCCTATACTTCTTTCTCTCTCCCATGCCTTTTTTGTCTATACGTCTTGTTTCTAAATATCTCTTCTTCCTTTTCTAAAATGCACATTCCTACTCCTTTTTGTCGTCTTCAGCTGCAAGAAAGTGAATAGACTATTTATTCTTCCTGTTATTGAGACCTTTCTTGTGACAGTCTAATTGTATTCAAAGTTCTCCCTGTGTCGCTTCTAGCATATGGAAGGCTCAGAGACTGGCAGCAAGGCTGTCATGATTATAGTCTGGCAAAAAGGGAAAGACTTCAAGGACAATAGTCGTATTTGTGCACCAGTATTACTTGTTTATTTATAATGGGATCAGTTCACGCTTAGGAGCCAGAGGCATCTCTCTTCATTTCTGTGGGCCTAAGAACTTAACAGTGATGTTTTTAATTGATCACTCATGTTAAGCAAACTTGGCATGTAGAATCTAGGGAATTTGTCCATTTAGAAGTCAGGATAGGTTACATTAGTGACTGATAAACTGTGATGGTATCTTCAACGTAGTTTCCTTTTTTTTTCCTTTTTTTTTTGTTGAGCTCAAGTGGTACAAATTAATGGAGACCCCACCGTGCAATGTATGTACATGTTGGAATCTGTCTATAATATAAACACTTAGGTTTCATGTTATTTTATGTTTTTGTTTTCTAAACCAAGATGTAAAAGTTCTGTTTTGACCTAAAGCTCTTTGGTTTCCCTCAGCCACAAGAAGGCTATTTAATGGTACAGCAATTCCAGTATTTGGGATGGGCTTCTCACAGAGATGTACCAGCTTCCAAGAGGTCATTCTTGAAGTTAATTCTTCAGGTTGAAAAATGGCAAGAGGAATGTGAAGAAGGGGAGGGCCGGACCATCATCCATTGCCTGTGAGTAATTGGAGAAAGACAATTTTTGCTCTTCAAATAAATGCTTTTACATTACTTCTTGTTTTAAGTTTAAGCAGTATTCTTATGGATGCTTTCTTTTGCCCATGCCCTCAATACTTCTATTAAAAACAAATAACTGCCACTGCTACTGTAGGTTGGGTTTTTTGTCAACTTCTGTATTTGTTTGTGTCAAGGTACAATGGGAACGTGATACTATAGTGACACTGTGTATTGTCTTCTTCTGTACAAAATAGCATGTTTTTCAGGTACAAAATCTGTACAGATCAACAACTTCTGCCTGGTTTCAGTAAGGAAGTCTTTTTTGCTGAGAGCCAAATAGTTATTTTTTGTGTCTGTCTTGCACATTGTGCTGCATTTTTTTCCAGAAGGAATGCCTACAATACTTTGAGGTGTTTAAACTGAAAACTATGGATATATGAAATCAGAGAAAAGTTCTAGTACAGTGCATGATCTCAAGCTATCGTTGGTAAAAGGCTGCTGGCAGCTTATCTGGACCTGATACTTAAATGGGAGCTGTTTTGGGATTTTGAAAAGGCAGCACCTTTTTCTCCCTAAGCAGAGAATAATCAATTTTTTTCCTACATTATTTAAATACGAGGTTTTAAACTTAGAAAATGAATTATGCATTTTTCCTTACTTTTAAAAGTAGGCTTCTGTTTAAATGTTCAGAATGAACTAGTGGCCCCTTTCTGCCTATCCCACCTCAAACTTATGAAGAAGAAATACCTACCTTAATTTCTTCATAAGTATACCCAAAGATCAACACGATATTGCGTCAGTGATGCCTTAGCATTACTCTGGCTAGAAAATCCTCATATCATAGAATAATTTAAATTAGTGTCTTTCCCGAACGAAGTGGAAAATTTACTTGTCATTGAACTTGGGTTGTGGGGGTTTTTTTCTAATGCATATCTAATTTAGACTTACAGAATAGCTGGGCAGCATGATGGGCTGTAAGGACAGAATTCAAAAGTGGTTATTGAGAGGAAGGTTAGAAAAAAACAAATGTCTTAGACCAAACCCACTGGAGCTGCAATGAGATTGCTAAATTCTGATCTCCCTCTGGAACTCATGAATCACTCGTACTTACAGAGGGAAATAACAGATATGCGTTTGGGATGCTCTCCTAGGCCATAGTGACACGTAACCATCTGTTTTCCTCGCGTACAGAAACGGCGGTGGCCGGAGCGGGATGTTCTGTGCCATCGGCATTGTGGTTGAGATGGTAAAAAGGCAGAACGTGGTGGATGTTTTCCATGCTGTGAAGACTTTGCGGAACAGTAAACCCAACATGGTAGAAACTCCGGTAAGAGCCAGCCCATCAGGGTTGCTGCAAAGAGCCAGGGAGCAGAGGCTGTCGTTGTGTGAGCCGCATTCTCAGTGCTGTGCACACAAAATGGTGCAAACCTATCATGAGCCACAAGAAGAAAGGGGCAGATATTGAGTGTACACACAAGTCAGCATCGTGAGATAAAAGGCTAAGCATTTTACACCACTTTTGTAGTGGTAGCATGATTTTCACAGAAAACATTCCGAGTTAACAGAATGCACTTTAATCTCTCAAAATAACCTAGTGTGCTTGAGAGGAAGTTGCAGCAGACTGTGCTCACACAAGCCATCTTGAAATTTTACAGAGTAAGGCATTTCTCCTTGGTAGGAATAAGCTGTGAAGTGCAGATTCTTAGCTGGATATGTGAATATTTTTTTCCTTAGTAACAACTACTGCTTTGAAAGTAGTATTGAATAATGATAATCTTTATTACTCAGATGTGTAGTAGTCAAAATGATACCTCAGAACTTTAAAATCAAAGACTTGGATCTAGTATATTGCAAATGAATATATAGAATCATAGAATCATTTAGGTTGGAAAAGACCCTTAGGATTATTAAGTCCAGCAATTAAATAATAAACAATATAAACAGTAAACCAATGTAAACAATATGAGCCTGAATTAGCAAAACTGCAAGACTAAATGTCTGTATGTACATTATCAGAACTCAAAATAACCTTCAGTCTTTATGTTTATAGTGTAAGTGCATATCCACATGAATGTTCGCTTCAGTCACAAAAACTCAACATTGTGGAAAGTCCTTAAAAAATTCTCCCACATGGATATTTTTCCTTTTTTTAGGTGAATATGAAAGCAGGTTGAAAGATAATGTTTGGGAGTTCCTGCCATTTGACTCACACTGCCAGCAGCCAGTGTCACTTTTCAACCAGATGGCTGCCTACAGCATAAAGATCAGCGATGCCAATTGAAATTAAAAACATTTTGCAGTTTATGCATACTAGAAATTGCTTCTGACCTTGTGAACTTGCATATTGAGCAAAATATTTATAGCTGTCTCTCCCCATATTGCCCTTTTTTCCAAGTGTCAGTGTTAGCTTAGTATCAAGCAGCTTCTGTGGCATGATTTTCTTAAGTATTGTGCATCATTTCCATTCCTGGCTATCACATAAATTAAGAAGATAGTTAACATGTTAACAAATAGAACATCCTGTAGCAGGAGCAACATTAGGCTGGGTATTGCTGGGTTTGCTACAAATACTTGGCATTCCCCTGAGCCATAGATATCTGAGACACAACATATTAAATTGCTGCCTGGATTTCAGTTCACTGCTGTGAAGAAAACAGGTCAGATCACATGGAAAATTATTTGTGTCACCGTAAAGGGAGACCAAGGTAGATTGTGTGTGTTTCTGATAAATGCTCTGCAAAATTATATTTCATTTCAAAACAGTCCTGAATTCCACTGTAGCTTTAAACTGAAGTTACTAAATTTTTGTAGCTATGTATTTCTGTTGTGTGGGTTTATATTCAGAACTCTTGAGCAACAGCAGCTGTTGAGTCGTTAGTTAGAAAACAACCAGGAAAACCAATATATAACACTGTCATGTGCCCTACATTCAGCAACATGATCAGATAACAACAATGAGCAGCACAACAAAGCCTTTAAGATATCCCCACAACTTCCTGCTAATGGATCACACTGTCTTCCTTTGCAAACAAAAATAAATCACAAAAGCAGATTTGTTTTCTTAAGTCACAAGGGCAGTAGAGATCGAATTAATTTCCTACTTTTTTCTTCTTTTCCCCCTCTCCTTTCGCCTTCCTCCTCCCTCTCCCCCAGTATCAGCTCTCAACAGCAGCTTGTTGAGGAGACATACTAACCACAGTGAGGTTTTGAGCTTTAACTTCTCTTTCAAATGTGCATCTGATCTCTTGGATATTACATTGACAAGACTGTACAAATGGGCTGTGGACCCCAAGCAGCTTTGTGTCACAGCTCAGCATTCTCCATCCATTTGCTTTCTGTCCAAGCAGCAGGCACTAGTTACTGCTCGGTATCAGCTAACTCAAGTAGATCAGAGTCGAGGTGCTTTCACTGCAAGAATGCTGTGACTGAGAGGAGAGCTTTTCATGTTTGATAAACCAGTTGAGAAGCTGAAAAATCATTCCATGGTCAGATTTTTTTCCACTGCATTGGTTAGGGTGAGTTTTTAAATCAGAGCTGGTAATATACTTTACTTGTGTAATAGAGGAAAAATATAGAAAGTCCAAGCATGTCTAGCTTAATAGTTAACAAAGAGTGTTCTTGGTTGTAGATATTGGTGCTAAGATTTTAGAATCTTAATTTAACTTCAGTTTTTGTTTTTGTTTCTGTTTCCCCTTAAAGGAGCAGTATCGCTTCTGCTATGATGTTGCACTGGAGTACCTGGAATCCTCTTAGTTGGAAGGGATGTGGTGAAGTTCACCAGATACATGAATCTCAATAAGCTGTTTTGACAACAGTTCCTGATCCTGTGAAGAAAGATTTTAGGGGAAGAGGGGGGTGGGAGGGATTTTAAATTTTAAATGCAAAGTATTTTTCTTATGAAGTTGTGTATCTTAATAAAAGAACTCAATCTGTTTCTATGCTTGTATACAGTATCAACATTTAGTGCCACATAAATCCTATTTAATGAAAACCAGAGTCAGAAGAGATTTGCGCAAATTAGGACTTTTTAGTGTGTGTATATGCAGCTGTCTCTCAAAAGAGTAGAGCGACCATCTGTTGCATGTATCAATATTTCCTATATGGTATTTTTTTTTCCTTTTGATACATTGTTAAAGTACAATAACAGTGCAAATTGATAGTAAGGTTCATTCTTTATACGTTTCAAGTGTTGCATATATATATTATATATAGTAAAAAAAAAAAAACTGGCTTATTTAGTTTTAATGTGCAATGATGGCTGGATCACATAAAGATCTTTATAAAGAAACTTAAACATAAGCCAAAGACTCAAGTGTAAATATGTCTATATGGAGAAAGCACATGTATTTATTGTTTACTTGCATTCCTTTTTTGATGGCTGAAAAAAAGAAGAATCATTTTTCTTGAAGAAAGCTTTTTTTGCTGAAATCAAGTGTAAACAATTTTTGTAGTTTATTTTTTGTATGTTTTAGTGTAAGTAGAAGACATACTTTTTATGCATAGACCAAGAAACATAGTTATAGTGGTTTTGTTGTGTACATGCTTGTGATTCAAACTCATGTAAACAACTCAATTATAGAAGGTCTTTAAGTACAGGACCAAAATCTAAACATTTTCCTGAAAATGTATAGTTTTTCACAGTTGCATTAGTTAAGTACTGATCAAAAAACTATGTAAAGAAGTGCACACTTAAAAATGGCCTTGCCTATGACTTGCACAATATTGGAAGAAATTTTTAAGCTCCACTAAAATTGTACAGGAACCAATTGTTGAAAAAATATTGAAGCACAGGTCAAAGGAAAACTGTGAGACAAATAGATGGGTCTGTATATGCCCTTCTGGGTAAAAAAGTATTTGTTTAGCAAATTGTAAAATTAAGCAATGTTTAATTTGATGTTTACAAACATGTAAGCTTTGCTTCCAAGAAAGCAAAATTTGAATAAACCAATGCCAGATTCTGATTATAGTTGTGGTGTACAAAATATTACTTTGCTTTCACTTAGCTTATATCCATTTCTTCACAAAGTTTCTTCTATATTACCTGCTAAAATCATTCCAGTCTCTTGTTGGTCACTTTCAGAACTGACAGTAAAATGCTACGGTGCTTTTAAATATTCTGTAAAGTAAGAGTGAATTAAATTTTTATTTAAAGATTATTTTATATTTTTTCCTACTTTGATACCCTCTCATTTACTGTCCTTGTTAAGGAGTCGTTCTTGTTTGGAAGACCAATATATATGGATAAGGAAAATATCAAAAGGAAATTGTATTATTTTCACCCCAGTGTTTCAAGGAGTATTTGAAAAGACGCCATGTCATCTGTATGTCCTAAGTTTCTTCCTTCATTTGACATACACGGAATTACCCATCCAACACTATAAATGGCAGAGAAATGTTTAGAGAAATACTGCTACTCAGATTTTTTTCAGTGCTTCCCATCTGTATTGCATAGCTCCACCTCTTCCAGATCTAAAAAACTTTTTTTTGTCACCCCCTGTTAATTCCTACCTATGAACAGCAAGGTAAATAAATGAGGTTTGAAAACATTCACTGGGTCTGGCTTCTTAATACAAAAATTGCCCTGTTTTTTCTTCTGCCGCATTGGAAAGTGGACTATGAACTGCATGCAATAGAATTGCAACATCCCCAGCTTTTTCTGTGTGGTAATGGCATTGAGCTCACTTTAACAGTCTGAGTGCTGGGTCTGTCACCCAGTGATAGCTGTCTGGTCACCACATTTTGTGGAAACAACATGCCATCTCCACAGACTGATGCATCCTGCCTGTTAGACATCTATCTGGCACTAAATGATTTGGACTCTGGAGGAATCTTCCTCTGTTGTCCATAAAGGGCATTGAGAACATTAGTCTAGAAGTCTAGATTAACTTTGACAGATAAGTAGCTCTTAGGGCTGTGGAATGCAAAAGCCACATTCTGTACTGCCCAGAATGATATTTATGTTTTGGCTTTTTGTTTCCTGACCAAAACTGTCGCATTACTATTAGGCTGACTGAATACTTATTTTCATGGAGAGCTGCTGTGTTTGGGACAGCGGGGTCCATCCACATCAGAATTTCATAATCCTTGTTAAGATCTTTGTGTCCAACTTCCCCTGTACATTGAGCCTGACTGATGCAAAGGGTAGTATGAATCCTGGCATTGCAGTATACTGAGCCTGCAAAGGGGAACTCTGCCTATGTTGTTCAAGTACTCAGTCATGTAATTTTTGTAACTGTAGCTGACTGTGGTGACCTAAAGAGCTTTTTCAATAGCTCATGACTGAAAAATTTGTGGGAAGTTCTTCCTATCAAGGTCAGGGAAAGGTATGTAGCAGGACTGTGATGTGTGCGAAGCAGATCAGAAATATCATTCTCCAATAACAGTACCTCTTGAGGGTCTCTTAGGCAAAAGGCAATATTAGAATCTACTTTTTAGTATAAAATCAGAAGAGACAGATGGTTTCATTGTGCAGCTCTTATCTCATCCAGTCACAGCAAATGCCAGCTTTGTTTTCTGAGGGCACCAGCTCTGTTCCATCAGGTATGTGCTGCTCCAGTATCCTTTTCTTACACCTGTGCAAGACAGAAAAAGAGACGTGAGGGAACTATGAAAACCTGACCCACAGGGAGAGCAAGTATTTCTCATAAAAAGAGTGTGCTGTGGAAGAAAAGAAGTATTCCTGACCTTGGGCACCAGAAGAGGGAAATATTTCACTCCCTGAGGCAGTGAGAAGCCACCAGCACCAATATCGCAATGTGCCTGGAGCAGTCCATAGGTTTCAAGACTCCTCAAAATCTTTCTGCTTGTTACTACTCTTGAAATACTAGTACAGACTCAGGCAGGTGGCTAAAGCCTGTATGATACATTGTCTCTGCTTTCCTCAGCAGCATGAAGTGAAGACCGGATTCACACATGCAGTAAATACACAAAGAGCAAATGGGCATCAAATCAGAAAACAAAGAAGCACAAAAGGCTTCATTCATGAAGGTGTGTGAGATGATTCAAATTTTAATGAAGTTGAAACTGGTTTAATACCACATAATGAAAGGAACCAAGGAAATCTATAAGTTCCCAAAAACATGACTGCTGTGTGCAAGAAGGTATTCTTTGCTCTAAAATTGAGAAGCGATGGCTCCAGTGTCCTACTCTGTGTAGTTGCTAGTGGAAATAGTTCTGTGAGTTGCTTTGATGGCTTTGGTTCATTTTCTGTAGAATGGTAATCAGATAGGTAACAGGGATTTGTTCGAACTCTGAATTTTCCCAGAATAGCCAGATCTTAGGATCCAACAGTGAAGAAACATAAAATGCTTTAAGCACCGTAAATCTTTGGAAGTGTCTAAAGCAGTGTCAGGGAGATTGAAGAGCTACCAAACCTCAGTATCATGTATAGAGGCTTTGCCATTTTTTTTTCCTTTTGGCCCTCTGAATCTGCCTTCCTGATTCATAGTGACCCAACTCAGCATAAGGAGGTGTGAAGAGACTCAAGTTTTGAACTTTTGTCTGGGCCCTGACAGATCAGACCCCAGCTGGTCAATGAGATTGTAGAATTTACATTTCATGCTTCCTGGGTAAATACTGCCATTGGGAAACAGCTTTGAAAGAGGCTTTGCCTTCCTGGGAGGCAGTCACAGGGATGAGTTAGAAGCTTCAAACTTAATACCCTCAGTATATGCAAGCAGTTACTGAGATTTATTTCATTTGGGAAGTTGTTCAGATAATGTATTTACTTAGTTTATGCTATGTCCTACATGCTGCATTAAGAAACCCCATATTTCTCCAAGAAATATGAAAGCCAAAGCTACTGTGGTAGCGTACTCTTTCAAATGGGTAAACAATTTCAAAATCAAAGATCTAAAGAATGCAATGGTAGGCAAGTGCTCTGTCATTGAGTCTCAAGTGTGAATTGAAATGTTAAAGTACGAGGAAGGGGCAGCCTGAGAAAAAATGTTGCAGAATCATTGCATGGCCAGGCCACCTGGACTGACAAATGACTGTATAAAGGGCCTCTTTTAAACTTCACTCTTCTGCTGTGTCAGAAGAAACCCTGAGATCTTGAAATCAGTGTAAAAGCTGCTTTTATAGTGCTCTGCTCTGTACAGAAAAGAAAAGTAACGCATTTTCTGCTGTACTTTCCTGTGTCACCGAAGGTCTGAATTAAGTGATCATAATCTCACAAAAGAACCTTTGTGGTGGTTTATTGCTAGTACTCTTTTATTAAATAGTCAAAGATCTTGTAACCTCTGCAAATCCAGGATAGTCAAGGGTATCTGTGAATATTCATTTATGTCTTTGGTTTCTGGGGCTGAGTGTTCTTCGAGGATTAGATTGTGTATATTGAGGATAAGACTTTCAGAATATGCAAAGGTTTAGTCCTATAAATTTTCCTTCAACTTTATGCAAAAAAACCCTTTGTTAATTTTTAAATTAGAGGCTCTGTTTGAGCAACATTTTAAGATCCTGACAATATAGAATTGTTTCTAAATTATTTTAAGCTTGGTGGATATTTTTGTCTTTAAGTCTCATAAAAGGTTGTTAGATTGTGGTGGTGGTTGACAGGCATAAATGTTATTTTGGCCCACTCTTCTCAGAAATTAATTCTTTCCCTGCTGTTGGGTTTAGACTCCTAATTTATGCAGAGATTGACATATATGATGACAGGCACAATAGGATGCTTACCTAATAATAATGTTTATTAACTGTGTCTTGGCCAACAAAGAACAGATGTTTTTGTGCCTTGCTGCGATACAACAGCTTGATTTCAATAGTCTTTTGTAATGCCTTCTAGCTTCCATCTGGATCAGAAAATAGTTCTGACTTCACAAATTATATCAAGATAAATTCGAAATCCCTATACGCTCAGAGATTTTTTCCAAATTTCTGCTAAGTAAAGCAGAAAAAAAAAAGTCTATGTTAAAAAAAAAATAAAACAGCAATGATCCCTGTCTTCTCTGGACATGGAAGCAAAACATGATCTTTTTTTCAAGCTTGGAGTACCCTGGAGCTTTTTGGTAATGAGCACAAAAATGGCATCTGGCAAAACACAGTACCTCCAGATTGTGATAATATCTGTGCATTTTCCTGCCAGGTGTAAAACAGTGTGAGCTCTTTCCATTTCACAGCACAAAACTTTTGTCTTTCTTTAGTGTATCTAATCTTCTAGAATAGAATCTGAAACAACATAGTATTTTGCCAAGTCCTGAAGTGTTGAAAAAAGTTACTTTTTGCATTCTGATAGAAAACGTGAAACCAGAGATTATAGTATTTTTGGAGTTTCCAGATAACCAGAGTGAGGTGGGTTTTGTAGCAGCTGTAAAATCAAGCTATGAGAAGTTTCAGAAAAGTTTTGAAAGTAATTTGTTTTGCTTAAGTCCCAGCAGGTGAAATCTCAGTTCTTTGTTATCAAGGGCATTAAGTCTCACTATTCAATATTTTATTAGTCTTTCTGACCCACTTGCCATATCTATGAGCAGGTACAATAAAAAGCCCATCTGGACCCACAGTCTGTACTTTCTTCAGCACAGAACCTGGTGCTGTAGCCTTTTTCCCCAGTTTCAGAATAAGGTTGTTATGAAACTTGTTGATCATAGAGATTAACAATGCAAAATTGCCTCTGTTTACTGAAAATGCTTGAAACCACCTGTTGAAGGGGTGTATGCCTTCATTTTAAATTAGGTGGAAATCATAAGAAGCTCTGACACTGCTGCAACCTTTTCTGTTGCACAAAGTCGTACCACTGAAGCTTTGGTTGGTGCAGTTTAAACTCTGTAAATAGGTTGCTGCTTAGTTTCATCTCCTGAAAGGATCAAGGTTTCCAGCTTACCTTGCAGTAAGAAATATAGCAGTGTTTGAGCAGTAGTTCTCATAGGTCAGACTAGTTCAGGGATAAGGATAAAAATGGTGCATAAAAGCACTAGGCATTGTATAGGTTCTTCTAATATTTCTCCACCAGCAAGAAGAGCTGGTTCAGCTAGTGTGACAGTGAGCTGTAATTACAACTGTGAGAAAATAGCTGTGTGGTTTTGTCTGTGGCAAAGGCTTCTAAAAATTTCTTTAAAAAAAAAACAGGGAAGAAGTGCAGGCTTTGTTTTAACCTCAATGTGCCGTCCTTTAAGGCACTTGTTTACTTCAAATAATAGCCCTGCTTAACACAGACCCCTTCGAAGATGATAGTTCTTTAAGTAGAATCACAGCCTGCAGCAGTCTCTGTCCTTAAATACAAGTAAACTGTCGGTATGTGGATTAAAGGTAGCAGGGACAGGTATGGTGGATCCTGTAGTGCATTCAGGGGGCAGCTGCAATGGCCAAAGGACAAAGGAATAGGCCTTAAGTTTTTCCACTAGGGAATTTATAAACTCTGTGCAAAAGACAGAGACAAAAAAGTAGGTCAGTGAGCTGACTGGGACCAACATGAAGATGGGAATCTTGTTCACTGGTTATTTGGGCAACAGCATAGAAAGCACTAGCTTCAGATGTAAGAACGGGCAGGATGGAGAGTATAAAAAAATCTAGACGAGACTGGAACTTCACAAAAAGCATGCAGTTATGAAATATATGGAAGGATATAAAAATCCTGAATGCCCCAGTCAATGAAAAAGTTTCAAATATTGACTAAATGTTGTGGTTTTGATCAAGGAAGGTTGAACAGTTGATTTAGGCCACTGAGGATAAAATATTCTGAGCAAAGACAGTGCCAAGGAAAGAACCAGAAAATTTATGTGAGCAGTCCCTTCTGTAAAGGAGATTTCTGAGTATGTATTGTGAAAGATTTAAAAAATAATAATGCCCCCAAATGAGACTTAGCACGTGCAAGATACTTGAGGTCACATACCTCATTTTATGAACTATGAACTCCAGTTGGTTTTTGGAGTCAGTCTGCCTTGACACCGGCAATGTGCAATTTTTCTGATACCATCTTGGGTGATGCCAATCAAGAAAAGGAGAATACTGCAATGCTGAACATGGTCATTCAGAGACTCCTTATCTTAGTTTTGAGGACAAGCCACAAATAAGAAGTAAAGTAAATGTGACAGGAAGCCATAGCTCAGGTGCAATTTCACAGGCATGGTCTCAGCCTCTACTCCACTGTTAGGTGAGAGCCAAATGCTACTTTTCAGGCTTCTTTTCAGTGCTTGTTTTTAGCATAATTACATCATGGTTTCGTTTGAAATTTCTTAGAAGAAGAAAATTTATACTCAGGCAAGCAACTTTAGAGATTGGGGTTGAGAGAGGAGAGCATTTTGGGAGAACACTCTGACAGGCAGCTGTTTGACTGTGGCCTCCAGGGAGCCCCTGTAAAGGTAGATTTCAAAGACTGAAAAAAATTCTGAGTGTCCTGAAAACATAAGCCAACTTGATAAAGGAAATAGCTCCAGAGTCCTACACCAATCAGCATTTGGAGAAAATTGCTAAACTTGGATGGGGGTGAGGCACATGCCCTGCAGTTTGCTGTCTATGTTTACAGTCCAGCATGGCAAAATGAAAATTGCATTAGTAGATGGTACTGGGAAAAACAAAGATTATAATGTGACAATTATTTTGTTGATATACACACACAAGTGTCCATTTTCCACATCTTCATTTTGAGACTTTAAGTAACACACCCGTATGGTCATGCAAAGACTCCTCACAGTACCATGATGTCCTGATTACTTTTCCAGTGATATGTGTATTCTGGACTTGTCACAGGCATACACATTTTTAAGGAAGACAGATACTTATCTCTTTTCAAGCCTGTGTGTTTTTTGGACTATATTCTATACCCTCACCCAATAATTTTTCCTCTTCTTCCAATGGACTTTGTACTTGACTGGTATCCAACAAATGGACATTGTAGAGGTTGCTCAATTTTGTTGGTTTTGTTTGGGGTTTCTTAATTCTTGTTTTCACTGATGTTTTTTTACTCAGCACGGGCTGAACAAAACCAGGCATAGATGTAACATGGTGTTATCTCTATAGCGTATTTCAACTTTTCAGCAGAAACAATTTCAAGAGGTAGTTTCAAATTTACACTAAATAGCTGGACCAAGACATCTCACCCTCTAATCTCACCTGAGCCAAGGTCAGCTGGCATTTCTGAAAGCAAGCTTCATGCTGGTTGTCATTCAAAGTCTGCTGAGTGTTTTAGGCAGGATGACAATGACTTAATTCCAAAGTGAAACAACTGCAACTGCTTTTTTGTTCCTTCCAGTGCTCCTCTGGGGTGGGGAGGAGGTGAAAAAGCCAGCTCCCTTCCAATTTTTTGAAGGTGTCTCTGAGTCTTCATAGGTCTGTGGGCTTTAAAATTATGTGAAACAACACAGGAAGAACTTTGGTAAATTTTATGTTTAGGAGTGTTTGATTTGAAAAATATTAACCCAAAAATATATAGGGGGTGTGTTGGTTAATTCCACAGAAGATCCTAGGTATTAAAGGAACAGAAGCAGGAATAGCTGGGTGTATGTACTCCAGTGTTTATGAAGTGAGTGACTTTCTGTCATGGCAGTTCCTGAAATAGGCTACACTAAAGTGATTTTTAAATGAGACCTTAAAATTAACTACTAAAGGGAATGTGGCAAAAATACCTTTCCTGCACCCAGCTTCCAATATTACCGTAGCTGGTGTACACATGAAAGCTGGGAGATGTGATCCTGTCTCTTTGCCATGGTGCTGGATTGGAACACATGGCCCAGTGACAGAAAATAATATTTTATATTTTTAAATTTAAATTTATTTTAATTTCAGACATACGATGTTCTGGGAAAATCCTAACTGCCCAAAATGAAGTGAGGAACCCCAAGTTGCAAGCATCTCTTGAGTCACTTGCTCTTTTTGCTACTGTCCAAGCAAGGAGAGAGGACTGCCACAGGAAACAGCATTGTGGTGAGTGCCTCTCATAGGGCAGGCTTGGATAAGCACAGAGCTCTGGTTATCTGCTAGTTTTAGGAAGCTGTACCGCAGCCTCAGCTGCATGTTAAAACAGAAATCAGCAAATGTTCTTCAGCATGTTTTTTTCAGTCTTGGGGATGGGAGTTTTCTTGCTTTGATTTTATTTTATTCTTTCTTCTAGGAAGAGTTTGATTGTTCGGATTGAATTTTTTTCCCCCTTTTTAAGTACCTTCACTTATATGATGTATTAAATCTACCTTGGCAAGCTCATTTTCAGCCATGTTGCATTTGTGAGTTTTGTAGGTGAGCAGAGAGCAGAATTTAGAAAAAGAAATGAACAAAATACTATGTAAAACAGACTTTGGTGCATGTGATGGCTTTGTAGATTTGATCCTCTAGCCTTCGCAAGTCTGAACTAATTTGTTGATGTAATTCTACAAGAACACTTACTAATATATTCCTCAGAAATACATGGAGGGAGCTGTAGACTTTTATTTTTTAAAATGTATCTATCTTATTGTGCTGGCTGTTTGTTAAATTTCAGTGTGCTCAGCACCAGAAGGTCCAGGATACTGGAGTGCCCCACAGGGTCTCAGCATCCCCTGTCTTGGGGTCTCTGGCAGTATGGCAAGGGGAAGGAAGGGGAAGGGTCCAACTGCTGTGCTGTATGCTTCATTCAGGAGAACATGTGCTAGGAACACATTGAAGGAGATGCCCAAGGGTCACAAACGCTCTTGGATGTCAAATAAATGTAGGTGCAACAAGCTGAAATCAATATGAAAGGCTGGCAGAAGGACTTAAACTCCAAAGTGAGAGCCCCAGGATGTTTCTTTACAGACCGTTTGAAATCTTAAATAATTTACATTAAGTTTGTGGAGCAGGACAAGGTGAAAGGGCCTTGGCTGGATCATAACATATGTTCCATATTGCAAAGCTGTCTACAAGAAGTGGATGCAGTGTGTGCTACTCAGTGAGTTACCATTTTACATGAGAAGTAATGAGAATTATTTAGCTTTGAAAAAGCAGAAAAAATAGGTAAAAAATGCATTGTGAACCTTCTGGATTGAGTATTTTAGTAGGAGAGGGGTAAAATACACACTAGAAAAGTGACAATAAAAGCTGCCTATGGGTTCTTCAAGAAAAAATTCTTTCTGCAGTCTTTTTATAGGTCACTCTGGAGAGGAGCCCCTGTGCTTTTTCCTCCTCCCCAGCTGGGAAGACATGCTTATTGACCAATTTGATAAGGAAATATGTGTGCTTTCCAGTACTTTTCCAAAACGAGTCTCTGAAGGCTTAGCTTCTCACAGTGGGAAGTGTGCTGAAACAATCTCTATTTAATACCCCTGAGACTCTTTCCTGAAACCAAATAACTTTATGGCTGATAAGTAAATAAAAAAAACATATGACAAAGCACGAAATAAAGCACTAGTTGTATCTGTGCCCATGATGAAATGCAGACAGACCCAAGCTCAGCTAGATCCAACACAGCCTCCAACCCACCATCCCTAGAGATGAGGAGTCATGAGGGCAGACTGAGAACTCCCTGGGCACACTCTTTTCCCCAGGGCTGAAGCTCTGGCGGGTGCCAGTCCAAGAGTCTGGATGCCTCTTCACAGAACATACATCTCTAGCCTCTTTATTTCTAATCTTAGTTTTCCCACAGCTTTCTTAGACTTTTCCAAATTCCTTTATCTATGTTCAGTTTGCCTGTGTATTAAAAAAAAAAAAAAGCCAACCAAAAAATGTCCAAGAAAGAACTCCACCAATCACTGATATGATAACCAAAATGCCTTGCAGCAGGCTAATATCAATATCTTGGAAAAGGTAAGAAACTGGAATCAACTGAACTGATATTTGGAAAGTGTTAACTGCATTTTATATGAAGCCTTTATTCTTTAATGAAATACAGTTTTCCTGCAGAAACAATTTGGTTTTAGATTCAACATCATACATAGAGTGGAAGTAATTACAATGAAGTTTGTTCTTTCTGTGTACCTTTTAGAAAGGCTCCCAGAAATGGTTAAAAAAAAAAAAAGAATGCTTGGCTTTGTATGTATTTTAAAATGACAGCTGGTATTTCAGTTTCAATAAAAATGAGCAAATGCATTCAGTGCCACCAATTCATCATTAATTTGAAAGTCAGACAACAAGTCTGTCATTTAAGATAAATATTACAGATGACAAAAATTCAAGGTAATCATTACTAAACTAAATGTTTTGTTGATTCCTTTCACCAGATGCTTAGGCTAAACTGTGGTTTCTAATGCTCACATAAAAAGGAGTTATTAGTATTTGTTCTTCTGGTAGTGTAGACATTAGGGAGGTACGGAGTGCAAGGTGCCTGTTTTCATTCTAGTTCTGTTAAAGCTCTTTGCTGTCAGGAAAAGTCAAACTGTTTTGCTTCCCTTCTATGGAAAATTGACAGCTGATAGGTGAAACTTCGGGAATAATTAGGGAAAGTAGATATGTAAATTCCTCTGGGGGAATCAATCTTTCACAAATATATTTAAATTAATTCAGTGTCCTTTTCTTTGAACAGTGGCAGGGTGCAAAAAAAATTGTTTTGGATTCCTTTAACAGCATCTAGAAACCTACACCGCTTCTTTAAAAATAAATTACAGCACACCCCACTCAAGAAATCACAAAGGGAGAGAGTGATATTTGAAATTAATTCAAAAATTTCTCCAACATGTCTCCAGCTGTCAAAAATGCATTGAAGATATGCCAAACGTATTTCAAAACACTTTCTGTAATTTGAAGATATCTCAAGTAATTTTTGCTCCCAAAGTAAATCTTTAATGGACTCATACTACTCCCTAAAACTGTGGGATGAGTTTTTATTTAAGTTCCTCCCACCCTGTTTCTTTCCCCACAAAACCAACCAACCAACCAATCAAACAAACAAACAAAAACCAAACAACAACCCACAGAAACAAGATAGATAAGGAAATCTGCCAAGGTGTTTGGGTCTGACTTTTTTTCTTTATCTTGGCTTATTTTTTTGGAGAGAGTAAAAATTCGTTCTGTGGTGAGAGCGCTCAGGCTGGGCTATGGTGATCTGGGCTCAAGGCCACGGCTCTGCAATAGATTTCCCATGTATCCCTGGATATGTTTTAAGTTCTCAGCTTTGAGTCTACTCCAGTAAAATGATGCCCCAAACTGAGTATGGAAGATAGAAACCAAATATGCTGAATATTTGCTTAATTATTGGAACACTGAGGGTGCCTGAATAGATTTTATAGTGCTATGCCATGCACAGAAAGATAAATAGTTTCACTGGAATAGTGAAGTAATGTTATGTGCTGTCAAATAAAAAGTGTTAACACTAGCTGAGCACCACCTGGATGGCCCATTTTGTATAAACAGTCATTTTGACAGATGCTTCTTTGTACTGGAAAGGCCTAGAATTCCTACTGTATTACATTTGCATTCTGCTTTATCTTCAAAATACTTTATAAACACTTCAGTATCAATCATCTTAATATATTTATAAAGACAGGTAGCATTAGTACCTGTCAATAGATGGTGGAATTTTTAGCTTGATAGTCTATACACTCAAGGCTATTTTTAGCTTAGTCTATACAAATGTTGAGCTTAGAAATCTCAGTGTCCTTTCCTCTGTGGTTGAAGAAAACATTGGCAGAGCTGCCTGTCTATGCAGCACTTGAACCTTTCAGGGGTTTGAGTATTCAATTCATACACAATGTTAACACTTTAAATGTATTTATTAAGACCATGATTCTAATCACACTTAGCAACATCTGGAGAGAGATTTCTGGAGATATATTTCCTATTGTTTACTAATGTATGCAAAGCCATTAGCCTTTGTTGAGGAAACTTGGGAAAACTTCATGTCAATATTCTTTGCAACACTGTAACTTAAATTGCCCTTATCAGCAAGGTGTTTCTATGGGAAGCCACAACCAGCTGAAAGCCATAACTCTTCCTTATTAAGACTCTACTCCAACCTCTGTTAAAATCAATGAAAAGATCTTTCTGACTGCGGCAGGTAGAGAATTGCTCAATAAAATGTATAAAATGCCCACAGGTTATTATTGTTCAGTCCATAAGAAGTCAGCCAAAAACTTACTATTTTTCAAAATGTAATGTGTGTACATGTGCTTCAATTCTTTTAAAAGCACTGGGGGATCCTGGTTCTTCAATAGACCATTCACTGGAGTCAAACACTGGCAAACAACCGTCTGGCCTCAGGAGCTTTCACTGACAGCCTTTTGTTCATACCTGCTAAGACATTTAAATTTCATATGAAGAGCATGTCTGAGATCTCTCTGCCAAACTGTAAGGAAATGTCAAAGAACCCAAAACATAGTTCCTGAAAATATAAAGGAACATTCACAATAAAATCACAGGGCACTAAAATGTTCTAAGATTTTTAAAGCCAGGAGCCATCATAATTCAGGGGAGTGACCACCTCCTTTGTGAAGGTGTTAGGATTTTCAACATGATCATTTTTATACCAAGTCTAAAAAACTTGGAGCAGAGCAAAATTTTAACTTTAGAAAGGTAGATTTTATCTTCATCTGTGGGCTCCAGCTGCTGGCAAAGCAGTATAAAATTCTGTAGGGAATTATCCTTCCTTTTTAACATGGCTCCTAATTTTAAATTCCAGCAGGATCTTTCTGTGCCCTTGTCTGCAGGATTGAAAAGTCCTGTATCCAAACTGACTTATCCTAGGGGGAGTAAGAGCAGAGGCTGTCCATGGAAGTAGAAATGTTAAAAAAAAAAAAATAAAAAATGAGAGAGAGAAAAAAAAAATACCCAAAACAACTCTTTGGGGTCATTGAAGTATTCTGTGCAATGAGTGCTTTATATTTTCAGGTGAAGTTAGAAGCAATTCTTGCAGGTGCTGGAGGATAAGTCACATAAATGTTAGGCTAACAAAGCTAGGTTTCTTTGGAAGGATTGATTTCAGTGCTGATTAT
Organism: Scytalopus superciliaris; assembly: GCA_013400415.1. NCBI lineage: Eukaryota > Metazoa > Chordata > Aves > Passeriformes > Rhinocryptidae > Scytalopus > Scytalopus superciliaris. The sequence goes on from VXBX01004943.1 coordinate 842,146, forward strand.
CTTTGACTTTACTGGGGAATTAATCCCATACACCTATACATACCAAAGTAGCAGAAAAGCTTGTACACAAAGATTCACACACCGTGTTATGACTCGTATTACAACAGTTCATGTTTCAGTTAGGTCTTTAGTCAATTCAGCCCCTGTCCCTCCAGGACTAAACCAGGTGTACCATTGTAGAGGTTAGATTTTTTCTTATGCTGGGGACAGCTTGTTCAAGCTGCTGAGATCATTATCTTGCATCACAAGGGCCATTGGAAGGGCATGGTTGTCAGTTCAGTGTTGTGCTTCTTGGGTGGATTGTATGAAACCTGAGTGATGTTACCAGAACCAGTGCTGACTGGGAGAGGAAGATCACGGCTCTTGAAAGTCTCTGCAGCATCTTTTTATGCTCAGTTCAGCTCTGGAGCAGTTTCAGTATAATACTGTTCACTTGACTTAACTATTAAGACAGTAGATTCCTATAAATGGAGGGTGACACTACAGGTGTCTTTCTTTATCAGAATTGTTCTTGATGGTGTCTTATAGTCCTATATTTATTCAAGGCCTAAACATCCCAGGCATCCACTTGTTCCCTTGGGACGTTATTTCACAGCTCAATGCACCTGTGTCAGGGAGGATTCCCTACAGTTTAGTCTGACTATTTTCAGTGACAAGTGGAGTTTCCAACTTTTTTCTGGTTCTGTCCAGGAAAGGGTTAATTTTTTTACAATAGCTGGGAGGTGGTGTACTAGGACTCAGAGGTTATTCTATACCATCTCACGTCATTACTGGGAGCAGGGAAAAGGGACTCTTGCTTCCAAGAAGAAGGAATTCCTTCCAGTCAAGAAACCATGGCAGGATGAGCTGTTCAGAAATCTTTGTTGTCATGGACTTTGTGGTGAGCATTTTTGCATGTAAACCACTCTCTGTTTTGTATACTTTTGTTATTAACATTGTTGTTGTTACTGTTCCTTATCTCATTGCTGCTTTCAGTAAATTGTTCTAATCTCAGCCTGTGATCCTTGCCTTTGGTGCCTCCAATTGGAGGTGGAGGAAAGGGAGTTGCATGTATGTTTTTTTAGTGGGAATACTAAATTGGAGAATACCTTTCCTAAGCCATGACAACCTTAATTGGTGCCCAATGTGGGGCATGAATTGCTGACATAACAACAGATCTGCCCATAGTGGGTTGGAAACAAATTTGGTCTAAGCATTTGTTGTATTAGGCATGGAGTCACTGGTCACAATATTGTTTGGTCTGTTCCTGTGAGTGTGGCACCTAACCCCAAATATATTCCTGCATATGCTCCTCACAGGGATCTTTTTCAGAGCAGGGAGAGAGACTGGGATTCTGTGTTGCTGTAGTGTATGATATCAGTTTATGACATGATAATGTCAAGGACAATGAGAGTAATTTGGGATGGGTATTCAGTGTTACTCTTCTACCCTTACCTTGCGCGCTACCTTTGAGAGTCCATTACAAGCACATGATGTACCCTGATGCCATTAAGACATGTAGGGGCAGAGGAACCCCAACAGCTGACTGTACTGGAAGATTAAGTGAGCCTGACCAGAAGCAAATGGCAAACACACTCCATTTGGACTGGCCCAGAGGCCCTGTGCATCCTTGGCATAGATTATCTCAGGAGAGGGTATTTCAAGGATCCAAAAGGGCATTGTTGGGCTTTTGGGAGAGCTACTGTGGAGACAGAAGAAATTAGACAGCTGAATACCTTGCCTGGTCTCCCAGAGTACCCTTCTGCTGTGGGACTGCTGAGGGTTGAAGAACTACAGGTACCAATTGCTACCACAATAGTGCAGCATCGGCAACACCGCATCAACCGGAACACCGTGACCCCCATCCATGATGTGATTTGTGAACTGGAGAGGCAGAGAGTCATCAGTAAGACTCCCTCACCCTTAAGACTACTACATGGTCAGTGTGTAAGTCCAGTGGGGAGTGGAAACTGACAGTAGACTATCATGGCCTGAATGAAGTCACACCACCACTGAGTGCTGCTGTGCTGGACAAGCTGGAATTTCAGTATGACTTGGAGTCCAAGGCCTCCCAGGGCCTGGCTATTCTGAGTTTCCATAAAGCATCTTTCTCTTTGGAATTACAGTTCTGCCAGCTCAAGTATTGAATACATTTCCCTTATTTATAAACTCAATAAATGGGGCATATGTTTCTGTTGACATAATGCCTAGTTTCATATTTACAGAATTGTTTTTAAATTTCCCTTCAACTGGCTCAACTAATGGCTGCATTTATCTAGAGAATGGTCATAGTTTAAAGAATATCGCAAACCTTCACAGGCTCAGAACTGATTTTATTTGGAAACTTGGAACATTTTACTGACTTTCTGAAAACCAATAACTAAAATAAATTAATATTCATCAGCAAGGTAGAAAAATATTCTTGAATGTAGTTTTCAAAATCCTTTGTTTCACCTGTGTGTCCATTCTTCTGACTTAGGTGACCACTGTTTTTCAGGCATATTCCCCTACAGTTCTTGGCCACTCCCTGGGGGAATAAACAGTGGCTTTTCCACATGTGGAGACATGGGTCCCTGTTTGTATATGTCTTCCAGAGCAGCTGAAGTTGCCAGCACCATGGCTGCATGAGGACTCATGGTTGCTTTGGCTCTTGCAAGTTTAGGTGCTTGACTTGACCTTCAGCCCATTGCTGGGAGTAGGAGATGGAGTGGCCAAGCCAAATACTGCCTGCAGATTCACACAGGATACAGGTAGCATTGAGGTCCCAATATGCTCTTTGTGAAGAATGCAGTAACTCAGAAATGAAGAATCAGTAAGAGGTTTGTTATCTCTGTTCTTTCAATATGGGAAGAATGGGCTCAGATATTTCCTTCTCTCACTACAGTAGACATGCAATTTTTTCATCAGCATGTCTTAATCTTCAGTATTGAAACCTGGACAAAGCAAAAGGAACTTTTCTAAGTCATAATTCTCCTAAGAATTTAGAGTCTGTAATATGATAACCTCACAAAGTAGTCCCTTATTATCAGCAATCCATGGTGAAAATGGGATCTTCCACTCTGGATCAAGTATGTTTTGCAGATGGCAAATTATTTTCCTCTGCACATGGCATTGCACATCAATGCACATCAAAGCTCCTGCAGAATATTTGGGAGAGTAGAACAGTGGTCCTCATTTACCAGTCTATGTGTTAGCAGAGATGGGAACTCCTCTGATAACATGTGACCAGTGGGTAGCATTCCTGATTTAAATTGCAATCTCAGACAAGGGCGTATATAGTTCCTTCACTGCACCTACGATGATCGGTTTTGTTAGGTTATGTGATAAGCTGGTCTATGCACATACAGAGGAGCAGAGAGGAACAACAGCAGGTGGGGTAACCCCAGAGGTATTTCCACGGTATTTCCGGGCACATTACAGGAGAGCCATCAGCATATCGATGGTTCTTCTCCCTACTGAGGTATGGGGCTCTGGGCCTTGAGCGCTGCTTGCATGCCCCAGTCACAGCAGGATCAGAGACCAGTTACTGGGTGAACTGTGCTTAAGTCCAGCAACTGGAGATATTCTCACTGTACATATATGTAAGTATGTATTTCCCACTAATCCATCAATCAGCTAGAGAAGGGAACAGGATGAGGCTGTTGGTGCTTGCTGTGGTTTCTGTCTAGGTTGATCTGTGCGTCTGGCAGCATATTTATGTGTATAGGTGCTTTATATATCTGTGTGAGTGTTTGTGCCTGTTGGGAACACATGCTGCTGGTTGGCCACGGGAGCACAGAGCTGCATCTGCCTTCTTCATGCTGTTCAGCTACTGGATTCAGCAACATAAAACAGGTTTTGTGCTGAATTTTTCCTGTACGAAATCCACGTCTGTTTGTGCATTTGCTTTGTTGGATTCAAACGATTTTGCAAACACTTATTAATTTGTATGTGTGTTTGCCATTCATATCAAATGTTCTTTTGTGGTGTTGTTTCTGGCAGTTTTATCAGAGTGAAGAGCCAAATACAAGTGAATTGAGGAATTGTAGAAATGGCCTTAGGGGCTCTTTATCCATAGACCAAAACAATGTGGACAGGTAAAGTCCAGCTGCTGGCACTGACACAATACCCCACAGCCTTTAGAGCTGGTACCATGAAAATTGGCTTTGATTTCTTAGAGTTGTACATAATCTTTAAACATATAAAGATATCCCACTGAAATAAGTGAAACCACTCATACCTTTCACTGCTTTGTACCTGTAAGAAGCAGCTTTTTACAATATGGGTCTTTTGACTACCAGTGAATGCATGTGATTTCCCCAGCTCTCTACCAAACCAATTATATTTGCTTAATTTCAAATGTGTTTTGTTGGCAGGGGAAAATAAGGAATCCATTATATTAAAACAGTTGATGAGTGGTTGGCTGTACATGTCCTCTAGGTTGGCTTTTACTAATACCTGTCACTCCTAGATCCAAAGCCCTGTTATTGCTCTTTCCTGTAGCACCTGCATTGTTAACGACAGGCAATAGTGAGCTCTGCACCTGCAGACTCCCCACTTAGAAAACCTATTTCATGTTCTCTGTAGAAACATTTGTTAAGACCAAGTTAACAAACTCTTCAAACTCCATAGTTAGCCTGGCACTTCAAAGGCCTATGCGCCCACAATAAGAATTTGGGAGTTTAATACATGAAGTTTTTCATATGTGAGTAATATTGTCTCCTGCAAAATATTACATGCAGATGAACTGAAGCTAGCAAGCTTTTTGAAAATAAATGGTTGATTGTCTGGCTCACTGTTTTGTCACAATGTCACACTTTCTACTTTTCCTGATCCCTCAGGGAGACAGGAGAACAGTGTAAGGGAACATGAAATCACAGTCACTTAAGTCTTCCTCATTATCTGAGTTTGCTGCTTATTTACTGTGGCCTTATTCTTCAGAGGGGTGCTGCTGCAATAACAGTTCTTGATCAAGCTCAGAATAGCAGAGCTGGGACCAGTGCTGGGGGTTTGTCAACAGTGCAGTCTAGATTTTCACTTGGTACTAGGCAGTAATCTCCTAAAATTCCTTCCCTGTTGCAGCATCTCAAACTCAAATTCCCACAAATGGCTGGTGGCATTAAAAAATGTTGGCCATTTTGCATAACAGCACTGTGTTTTAATGTCCATTTACATGATTAAGAGATTTGTATTCTACTTGTATATCTTAGATCCAGATAAAATATTTAAGACACCAAAATGGGGATGTTTATACTTTTGAAAAGAACAAACACCAAACAATTTTGCCATGCTCCAAGGGGGAAAAAGCCACACACCACAACCCAGCCCAGACATGGTGTCTTTTTCCCCACTCTAGACAGGGCTGATATTTAGTATCTTCTTTTCACCGGGTCAATAACCTCACTAACAAAACGAAGTTTTACAGCAGAAAGGTCTGCCCCCTCCCCTGCCCAATACCCACAGAAGCCTCCCCCGACCCCCTTCCCTCCCAGCACGGACCCTCGGTGGGTGTGGGTATCCCAGCCTGGTGACAGGGCCACCACCTGCCTCACCCCACTCCAGCTGCAGCCATGCGAGGAAGAAGCCACAGAGGGAAGGAAGCAGAAGTACCTCCCCGTGCCACTCCTCCCCTCCGCGGGGCAGCCCCACGGCGCTCCTGAGCACAGCATGCACCAGGCTGCGAGTGTTACTGCCTGGAAAGCTTGTCACTGGCCTTTAGGTGCCAAGCCCACATGCTGCCTTGTTGCGTACCATGGCCTCTACCCTGGAGAAGTTCATTCATTCTCTGGACACCAAAGCCCTTCCCAGAGTCCTCGAAATCCAGTCAGGCATCTATTTCCAAGGTGAGCATCGAGTACTTTCTGGCAGTTCTGTCCTGAATTTGAGCATATTTCAGGTGGTGCAACTATACAAAGGGGTGGGAATGAGCTGGACAGGGGCAACACAGGTGCAGTATTTTACTGGGTTTTCCTGCTTCAGATCTTTTTTATGGTGTTTTTAGAGCTGGGCTCTGCTTGAGCACAAAAGACAACAGAAAGGTGGTAAATGAGGCTTGCACTGGAAGGAAAAATCCTGCTCTTGGTCAGGGCATGGACTTTGTTCCATCACAGTGAAGCTTACGTTTCAGTCTAGGAAAAGAAAGTTATGTCCATGCCACTGCAAGGAAAAACTTGAGGTCCAACTAAATAAAACAGAGACCTTCATGAAATGAGCTGGTGTGCTCCAGCTTCAGCCAAATACCAACTTCATGATCCACAATATCTATCTTTACAGCAATCTAAAAACCCCCATGCTCATCCATAGTAGGGGGAGAGAGGAGGTGGCCATGGAAAGTCTGAATGGCAATCAGTAGTTATGGCTGGAGTGGGTGATTATTCCCTCTGTGAGAACAGCCTCTTGGGGAAGAAAGAAAATGAGAAATCTGAATCTGTGATGGTAGCATACTGTCCATGTTCTCCTGATTGCCCATCCTGGCTGTTCTGGAAACTGCCTAGGACACATAAATAGTACTGATACACAAAAAAGTGTTCTGGAAAATAAACTTAGCTAACATTACCAGAAACTTATGAAAATATGCTTTTCCTGATCTTTGCTATGTGGCCTGTTCAAGTCTTATGTTTTAAACTGCTCCAACAGCTGGGGCTGAATTAAGTTCTTGATAAGGAAACTACCGAAGTGATGAAAAATGGAATTGAAATTTGAAGAGGGAAGATCACCTCCTTAAGTTGGAGTAACCACTATATTTGTCTCTTTCCGTGCAGGTAGGAAGCCAAAGTGATATGAAAACAAGTTGTATGTGTATGTACATGTATATATACATATGTATGTATATGTGTACACAAAATACCGTAAGATGTGTATATATATGTACAAAATGCTATGATAAAATGATGCCCAGCTGTCTGCAAGTTTCTGAGTTCCTGCAGTGCTCATCCTGCTGCTCATGAATGGTAAAACTCATGTCAGTACACATTTGTAGCTGGGGTGTTTCAGTTTGTGCTTCTATGTACTGTGTAACCCCTTCCACATGGGGAGAAAAAAACAGTGGGACCTTAGCCCACAGATCAGTTTGCAGCATTGTCCTCACATGTGAGCGAAAAAGACTATTAGCTTATGACTGACTATAATAAAAGAGCCTGTGAAGCCTCAGGAGGTGGTGGTATGTGCTCTATAGACCTGGGAATACTTGCATTAAAAAGTGTGCTGCTCTGATGCTTTTTTGGTCTTCAGCAGCACCACCTCTTCCTGTCCTCTGCCCCTGGTGGCTTCTCAGCTGTACTCATACATATTTCACCAGCAGGTTGGATGCAGCACTAGTGTATGTGCATGTGTCTCTTGCTTATACAACATGCAAGACTGATACAGACATTCCACTTGTCTTGCTCTGACAGTCAGCATATCCCAAGAATACTTGTAAATTCTTAGAAACACCAATGTGCCATAGCAGGCTTGTGTTGGTTCTTCTTCCTTGCTTCAGAGGAAACTTGAGATGCTTAAGATAGCACTTGGTGCTTGATACGTTTGCAGTTCTAGGGCTACAAAAGATCTTCTTAGGCCAGACCCTCTCTTCCTCTCTCTCCTTCTCTCTCTCCTTCCCTCCATGAGCTCTCTGTCTCTATCAGATCTCTCCTGAATATTTTGCTCCTTTCTGTACCTGGCAGCAGGGGTGAACACACTGTTCTGTGATTGCATTATGATTTATGTTGCATTTTCTCAAACAAGAGTAGTGCTTCAAAGAGAGTCTGAAGTAAATCCTGTTATACTGCTAAACAGAAGAATAGACCACTTTGAGCACTTCAAGTTTCCATTAGGACAACCATTCTTCAGTCCTTCCTCAGGTGGATCTCCCTGCCCCCACAACAACCTTTTTTATCTCTCTTACCCCTTGCAGTACACCAGCAATCACATTGTGTGTAATGGCAGGTCTGTTATCAGGGAACATGGGTTTATTGCTATGGTTGCAGGGACCAAATCTGAGTATTTGTGCATTGATTGTAGTAGCTCCCAAATGGCTACACGGTCAGCCTGGTCAGCTGAGTGGTTTTATGGAGTGGGATTTCCTGAATCTGTAACCATGTGCAGATAGTAAGGGAAAACATCTATTTTTAAAGCAATTACATGTGATTGTTTGAAACTCATCAATCACAAGGGATAATTAATTTTCCTGTGTAAGAATTTAAAATAGCAAGAATTTGTGTATATGCAAATGTTAATATATATTCCCTTCTCCACAACCGCCCCCCCCCAAAAAAGGCAAGGTTTCTTAATTTCAGCTTAACCAGGGATATAGAATGTCTAATTGAGTAAATAATGGTTTACTAAATCCATTAGAGCTGTCACATCAACATTGTAGCAGCCAGCCAAAGAAGGCTACCAGCAAGCCATGTGATAAGAAGACAATAAAGTGTAATTCATTCACTGTTCTGTAGTGCACTGTGTGCTGTGGGGATGAAACTCTCCATTTACCCTATCTGGAAGCAGTGGTTTTCACACACTGTCCAATGATTTTACCAATTGCAAATTAGTCTTGTGGTTCTTGACAGATTTTCAGGACTTCTGAAAGCATAAGGAAAGCATAATGCTTTGTAAGGATGGACGTATCTTTTTCCATGTGGTAAGGTACTTTTCTTAGAAACCACAAAATCAGGCTCCAGGGAAAGAGTAGGAATTTACTTGCCTTGGGCAACGTAGCATCTCTGAAAGAATCCATTCTGCCTTTACATCCATGTTATAGCAAGTACAATAGGTCTCTGCTTTTGGACCAGACTTCCTGCTACCATTTCTGATATGGAGAGTAAGTAGAAAACATATGCTGTGTGCACTGATTCTACACCTAGTGTCTCTACTGGCCTATAAAAACTTATGTTCCTGCTGATATTAATGGAATTTGATGTATTTCACTTTAGCTCCTCAAACTGCAAAAGGACAGGACTTTACAGACTCTGCTTCCATCTGGAATACTTTCAAACTGGAAAAGCTATGGGCAATTGACCTTTTGCTGTTGGTAGTGAATACTATGAACTAGAAACCTTTCTGAGGAAGTTCTATTCCTCTTCACCTCTCTGTTTGTGACTTGAAGCAGGGGAAAGGGTTTCTGTGGGATGGTATCATTGGTTTTCATGCTACACCTGGACTTTGGGGTTGGCCGAAGCCTTGCCAGTTTGCCTCTAGGCTGGATGCCAGGGCTTAAGGAGCTTATTCATACTGCCATGTTCCTATTCCCCTTTCCCTCTAGCCATGTGTGGCTGCACAGTCAGAGCCCCAACACTACCACTGTCCAAACTGATGCAGAGTCAGGAACATGTCGTGTTAGTAATAGCCCTGAGTTCTTCTGAAGTGCTTTTCGTTCATCATACTCATAAGACCACACAGAAGTAGATAAATTATTGTCATCCCGGGTTTGAAAATGGAAACACAGGTGAAAGGAGATGGTAGTTCTGCAGCTGCCAGGGATGCCTCTCGGGACATTTATTTTGGACTCTGTAGTGATAGTGTCATTGCCACAGAAAGTGGACTGTACTGTTGAATCTCTGAAGGGAATAGGAAGGCTGGTTATAAAATGAGAGCAAGTTTGCCAGATACAAATAGCTTCGTAATCAGCACTGATTAGAAAGGAACTACAGTGCAGACTGAAGTATATGACAATTTAATAGCTCATTAAAATACGTTATTAAAAAACTTAAACTGCTGAAACTCCATTGGGAACTGATTTGATTGATTGAATATCTTTCTTTGAACATTTTAGTAAATATTGATACTTAGTGAGGTAAGTACTGTTTGACCACAAGTTTTACAGATAACATGCAAGTGTGGGCTTTCATCTTTATGTTGCAAAAATTATGTCTGTTTTAATACTGATGTAATTATTTTATGGGTAATTGAATTTAATATTCTGCAGGCTTAATTTAACCAGTGGCAGAACAGTAAGAAGTGTCAAACTTTAATTGTGAAAAATGTAGAACTGCTCAAGGCACCTATTCTGTTGGTGTTTCTTGTCATTAGCCTACCCACAGCCTTCCCATGCTTGCTCCACCTATACAAAAATCCCACGTTGGTGTGGTGTTCTAGGTACTTACAAGTATTATCACGAGTGGTCTTTTTTTAATTCCCTTAAAGCTAAACACACACATCACTGATGGTATTCCCTTACTACCCCAGGGAGTGGGACTTGCCAGAGTGCAGGGAGAGTTGGTAGTTCTACTCTGCAGTTCAGCTGTTCAAAGGCAGCATGTGTGTTGTACAAATGGCATTTCCAGGACATCCCCTGCTTACAATGGACCTTGAAACAGAGTGGGAAACTCTATGCTTCACACTGTTTCTCTGAGGAGAAGGGAACTCTAAGCCAACAGCCTCCACTTCTGCAGGCTGGGTGTGCAGTGAAGCAGCGTGCTATAGCTGTGGGGCTCCACTCTCTGGGGGTCTGGAAAGTGCGAGATCTGTCTGTGTGGGGAGACGGTATTGAAAAGAGGCAGTCATGGAGTCACATATATATCCTTGGTTAAAGCCCTTCCAGACCTAAGAGATCTAAAGATTCTCAGTATTGCCAAGTGAGGATCCTTCCTCTGGGCAGCTGCTTCGTCCTCTCTGACTGCTGCGTGAGAGACAATGCCAGACAAAACCCATGGGGATTTTCTCCTTTGGTGCATGTGAATAGTTCCATTTCAAAACTCCTTTTGGTGAACTATAAAGAATATATGAACATGCTTAGGGTCGTGGTTCCTCCTGCTGACTGTGTATCCACACTCACTTGCAGTCTCTGCAGTTTCAATTTCACTCTCTCTGCTGCTGTGACTTGAAAGAGCACCTTTCCAGTGTACACTTCTTCAAGCCTTCCAGGGGAGTGATGAATTCTGCTGGCCATCAGCAGAGTGCCGGAACCCCTTGCAAAAAGTCTTAACCCTGTAGCTGTAGCTAGGCAAACTGAACATAAGAGGAATCCTTTTCTGTCAAGTCTCAGCTGCCCCCAGTCCTAATTTAGACAAGAAATTACTCTCAACACTAACAGAAAATGATCATGTAGGATAGAATTTTTTTGCTGTTTCTAAGCCAACCTAGAGGGAGCAAATCCTGCTGTCTTGTCAAGTGTGATAAGGTGATGAATTGATGAAGGCTAGGATGTGCAGTCTGTAATATGTATGAATAAAACAAGCAAGCTGCCTCCTCAGGATTAATAAAGCTCCTTTTTCTTACAAAAAGCAACAAGATAATTTAAAACAGGCTAAAGCATGGACAGCTTTGATGAAGATAATTAGGATTGTATTTCTTAGAGGTGGAATACCATTAAAAATAACCTGTGCATTTACTGGGTGGACTCTTGGTTGAGTGCGTGGCAAGGGAGAACTGCATATGAAATTGATCAAATTTGTGGTACAATGTTTGCGCTGACTTATTTGTCTCTCTTTTTTTGCCGAGATAGAAGCCAAACCTTTGTGTAAGAATGGAAGGGTGTTTTCCCTTGAACACAGTTGTTTCTACTTCCCTAGATTGAGCAATTAGGAGCAAGAGCCCTAGGTACAGCCAGAGTAACACAGTTTAGATTCTCCTTTGTGGTCAGTAGTTGGAGCATGTTGGTAAATTTTCTCAATTAATATGTACAGCAAAACTCTTCTGCACTTGTTCAAGCTGCTTCAAAAGCAGGTTTTATTCTGAACAAAGAATGAGTGTCCTTCAGTGAATGCGATGTGAGAACAAACCCTGACTTTTTTGGGTCAAATATTGCTCACTGTATTCATACTGCTGCCCTCAGTGGGATGACTCATTCAGACACAATAAGAAAAATCTGACCCTGGGTAGCTGACACTTAGGGTGAAGCTGTTTCGAGGATTTCCTTTGTCGGCCTTTTCTTTCCATAACATTCAGCTTTGGGCCTCCCTGTAGATGGCACAGGAGATAGGCAGAATACCCAAATTGCCTGGTTTGTCTCAGTGCAGGGGTCAACCCCTTTCCTTGGCTTGCTGAAGCTCCCTCAGTGTGCTGGTTTCCTATAGTGGAGAGGGCTCCCCAGCTGTCATTGCATTTGGGCCTCCAGGGATGTGAGGAGGTCTGCAGCCCTGTTTCCCTTCCCATGAAACTATAGAAAGCCTATAAAAAGATCAAGGCAATATTCACAAACTCAGGGAAGATGATGCAACAACTGTATTAAATTACATGAGGGAAGATCCTGGGATAAACATTGCATAATACACAAGCTGATGACCACACGCTGTTTCTGAGTTACAGGGCCTTTGTGGGGTAATTTTTCCTTCAAGTATCTGGTAATCTATTCATGAAATAACATGGCATTTGTCCGGGTCCACTGTTTCTCGTTAACTCCCACACAGTAGTGGCATGAGGGGAAGCATCCTGTGGTCTCAGTAGGTGAAGATGCTTGAAAATATTTCCAGTTCTGGCCTTCACCTGTGAAGTGCTCAACACTTTGACCTGATTCTGCAACTTCTTAAACCTAGTCCAACAAAACATAGGTTTTGTGTTAAAAATGCACATTAATAAGCCTACTTTAATTAATTTTTCTGCAAAGAAAATTAATAAAACTAAATAAATCATGAACAGCTAAAGCAGTGATTAATGCTATTCAAAAGCAGGTTTGAGCATTCTCTTTACTGCAGCAGTAATTCTGACTCATGTGGGTAAACCCAAATAAAAGGTCAAAGATACTGCATTGTGAGCTGTGGTTTCACTTGCTCTTTCCATTATAGTGGGTGCTGCACTCATAAAGCTCTGCTGCCACATGCAGAGTATGAGCTGTGTGGATAGATGAGAATCAGAAGAAAGTATTTATTAAAAAAAAAAAAAGGCCATAAACCTATCAGGAAAGGAATAAATCAGAAACTGCAGAAGTAATTTTTTAAAAAAGTCCTTTATGATTGAAATGGCTTAAAGCATTTGACATTTAAAGTTTGACATTATATGGCAAAAGATAAATCTTACAGCTTTTGTTTTTTGATGGTTTCATGCTGGCAAAAATCAGACCCTTTGTAGCCTAAGTAGGCATGATCAAGATAAGATGCAAATTAGCATAGAACCTTTCAGAGGATTTGTGTCCCAAACTGACCAAACCTAAAGGGTTTTATTACATATGATATGTTAAAGAGAGAAGAGCAGTTAGAAAGCCCGGTAAGTTGTTAGGTCACTTGATACGGGGTCTTCCACTCAAACTCACAGTGCCTTCATGACCACTGCTATCCTTGGGCCTCTCAAGTACCATGTGGGCATGGGTGAGCTGGGCTCACCTACTTTCACTGGGGACACCTTCTGGGGGTCGGAAAGGAAGGGTGCATAAAAGCCATACTTTATACTGTTTGCAGCCACTCTGACAGCCTGGAGTTAGAGAGCAGTTGGGACATGCTTCCTTGTTTACCTGACATTATGCATATGATTTTCAGCCTCTTCCTCACAAGATGTTAGTTTATTTGAATTTAGTGGGGAAAATCCAGCATGCTGATGAGCATCTTTGGTGCTCAGGAGGTATTTCACTGGGGAAAAAAAAAAAGTTAACTAATATGTCACCATCAGGAATTGTTTGGTTTTCCCTTTGCTTAATCAGAGTGCAAAATTATTAAAATGATTAAGCAAAACTCTCCTCCCAGCAACTTTAAAATAGATCTCTTTTCTTACCAAAGAGCATAAACTCTGAACAATTGGCTAGCCCTTAAATAATGCCCATAAAGAATATCTTTTTTATTGACACTAATTATAGATACATTATGCCCTTCATATTACTTTGGGAGCCTGCAGCAGCCTTAATAAAACTGTGATTTCAGCTAAGCTATGTCATAGGGTAAAGTAGGCTATTGTAATTCTGGCTGAATGGCTGCACCAGCAGATTGAGCCTTTTCATGAAAGCAGAACCATTTCACCAGGCCCTGAAACAGTCACCACTGATCAGGGGAGACACCACCCATATGGGCAGCTGATGACAATTTAATAGTGGAGAAAGCACTGGGAAAAGGACATCGGGACAAAGTTCTACTCTTTCAGGAGACGGATGGAGATCTTTCATCTCCCTGCTAAGCAGGCAGGTTCCCAGCTCTTCGGATTTCCTTTCAGACTGCTCAGCCTGCCAGGTGCAATGAATTCAGTAAGTGCTACTGAGAGAGGAAAGGGAGAATTTTCTCCCTCAAGGATTCAAACTCATGGGGCTAAGGAGTCAATGCATGTTGTTTGGCCTTCAAAGTTATTGGGTTTTGTTAGGAAAGAAGTTTCGTCCTTGTTAAAAAAGAAAGAAAGAAAGAAAAGTGAAAAAAGAATGGGGGATACTTGGAAGTGTTTAGCAGTACACCCTGTAGCAGACAGATGGTGAGACTGGAAGTCAACCAGCCTGGGCTTGAGCTTCAGTCCTGCTGAATAATCCCCTGTGCCACCTTAGTCAAGCCTTTCGTTTTGTTTGCATGGCTCTCCCTGGCCCTCCTTGCTAAACTGCCCATAGGCATGTGGCAAAAGGGGGTTACATCCAAGTGATGTATGATTGCTGTTAGTCATGGGCCTGATTTTGAGCCACACTTCCTATCAGCATCAGTGAAGCGTTCACTCTGAGAGCAGTCACCAAATGGGCCTGTAAGCTGCTGGGAAGAAAAAGGGACATATTACTGAGATATTTAACTGTTCTACATTGTATTATAAAATATTTCTCTCAGTGGTACTGTCACATGCCTTGACAGGAAGAATGATGTTCTCCATCTCACCCATTCACTGTATTTGTATTTTATATTGTTTGTTTTAATACAAAAATACTCTTCTTGTGCCTATAAGGAGAAATAAATCAAATAAAGGGCTCATGTTAAGGAGGATGATGGTGTGGCTGCTTAACGTTTTAGGAGAGATGGAGGAAAAAGATATTGAACCAATTGAGGTGGTTGCTTTGATGTGATCAGAGTAGTTGCTAACACAGATTGTCAACTAGAGATGAGTTTATGGAAGGATATAAATGTAGTTTTTATTGAACAAAGTAACATTCCATAAAAGGTGATTTCAAAGGCAACAAGCTCTTTAATTACAGCCTTCAGGGGCATTGTTTGATCACTATAAATAAGCTGCTTTTTTCTGGGTTCTACTAAATTGGGTGGTTTTTTGCATTATATTGCATACATCTTTCTCAAATCAAAAGATTCTTTTCTTAACGTTACTTGATTTACATGTTCAAAGTATTACATTTTCTTTGTGACTTGAGTGGGAAGAACAAAGTTACTGTTGTGCGACAACAAATAAATGTATTAAAAAGTCCATTCTAATTTTAATTTTATTTTTCAATATGTTGTGTGAGGGGGTCTACATGGCACAGCTGAAGTAAAATCTTTCAGGTCACATTGTTACACAGTGGGAATTTTCGTAATGTTTTAAGATTAATTATCTTGGCTTTTAAAGGAAAAAGAAATTTTATTATCCCTTTTGAAAGCTATGCAGTTTCCCTCTCTCCCTTTTATCAGCACAAATATTTGCTGCAAATGCCTAGGTAACATTTTTCTTGTCTGAATGTAATCTTCATTGTATTATTCCAGGCAAACTGCCAAGCAAGGGCTAAAATCAGCGCCAAAGCAATCTAGTTGCAGACAAATATGTAATTACAATCAATACTGTATGTGCAATTGGACCCCCAAAAATGAATCTATTCTTGTATGGCTGGCAGATCTTAATTTTTAATTTTTTTTTAATCCTGGTATCAGTAAAAGTGAGGCTTCTGCAATCATGGTTTCAATCTGTTAGCCATCACCCTCCCAACCTCTCACCCTCATAATCTTTCACCCTCTTGGCCTATTTCAAATGAATCTGGTAAAGGAGGGGACTAATTAAACTCCTACGAGTTATCCATGAAATTGGTCACCTAGATAGATACCTATCTACGTACATATATACACATCTATCTACCTCTCTATCCACTCATATATATGTTTTCCTACTGATAGGAAAGTTGTTGAAGTTTGGTCTCTGACTTCCTTAATTGGATGGAAAGCGTGGTGACATACCTCCATTATTCCGTGGTTATAGCAGCTATTTATCCAACTTCTCTTCTGCAATGAGAAGTACCATCCTATGGTAATAAATCCGGAAATTCTTGAGCAGTCTTCACTTCCGCTCTGCTAAAGCTTTCCTATCTTCTAGAAGACTTAAATCATCTTTCCTAGACGCTTACTACCCTTTCTCGTTTTGATGATCACAGAAAATAAATCTTTTCTTTCTTCCTCTTTTTCTAATTCAAGAAGTTCACTTTCACTGGTATTATTACAAACCATTTTCTTTGCCAGTGGATTATGTACCCATGTTTATTTCTTTGATGTTAGGACAATAGGCTTCCTTGATTTTAATTTTCTTAGAGGTTTTTTGTTTTCTTTTAATTAAATTTCCTTTAAGTTTTAATTTTTATCTCAATTTTTTCTAGAATGGATGCACTTAGATGAATGATCCTTTTGTTTTCCACAGCAACAGTATGTTTTATTTTGATGAAAAGCTCTGAGAGTTAAGGTGCTGGCAGCCCTGTGCATCTATTCTGTGCACACTCTTGCATGGTTTGCAGCATGGCATTTATAATCCTTTTTTTCCCTGAATGCATTATCTTGGCTCTTGATGTTTCAAGCAGAGCCTGCAGCTCCATGTAATGCTTTTTGTAGGCTCCAACTTGCACTCCATATGCTTGTCTGCCTTAGGTACTTTTTGTCTTTTGAGTGCAGATTTTCTTTCCTTGTGTATTTTACCCTTTTCTTGTAGTGTTTTGGATTGTCTGTCATCTCTATAGTGCTAGGCCACCCCTTACCCTGTTTTTTAAGTTGTTTGCAAATTTTGATTCTTTGTCAAAGGCTAATTTTTGTGTCATCCAGTCATCTCTTTGTGAGTGTTTGATAGAACGAGTCTCTTCACAAAATCACAGAATGTTTTGTGTTGGAAGGGAACCTTGAAGATGATTCAGTTCCAACACTCCTGCCATGGGGGATGTTTAAACCACGTTGCTCAGAGCCCCATCCTACCTGGCCTTGAACACCTCCAGGGATAGGGTATCCACTGCTTCTGTGGGCAACCTGTTCCAGTGCCTCGTCATTGTCACAGTAAAGAATTTCTTCCTAATATCTAATCTAAACCTACTCTCTTTCAATTTGAAGCCATTGCCCCTTGTCCTGTCCTTGTCCTTTACATGCTCTTGTAAATAGTCTTGTCCCGTTTTTTCTGTAAGTTCCTTTCATGAAAACCATGAATACCCGTCTTATCCCTATTACCCAACTGGATCTTCAGCCTCAGACCCATTACTAATTGATCTGTGTTTTCACTTTTTTGCAAGCTCTGTTTATATTTTTTGTTTTGTGATGGAAGGCAGGACTTTTCAAACTCTGCCATAAAATTTGTAGTTAAGCTACTATGCCTGAGGAAAAGTAAACCTGATGAAAGTAGTGAGTCCCTCAGAACTGGCCATAGTCAGAAACAGAACCCTCCTGTGGCTCCCCTCTTTATTTTTCTGTGGCACCATTCTGTTGCAGTTACAGACTGAAGCAATGGTTAAATATTCCTCAATCACTCCATTTTTTTTTTTAGAGCTTTAGCCCCGTAACTGCTCCATTTAGTGGATGAGGGGAAGGCTGTGGGTGTTGTCTACACAGCCTTCAGTAAAGTGTTTGGTACTGTCTCCCACAGCGTTGTCTTGGAGAAGCTGGCAGCTCATGGCTTGGACAGTGCACTCTTCACTGATTAAAAAGCTGGATGGATGGCTAAACCCAGAGAGTTGTGGTAAATGAATGACAAGAAAGACGTTGAGGTGCTGGAGCATGTCAAGAGAAGTGGAACAGAGTTGGTGAAGGGACTTGACTATAAGTCCTGTGAGGAGTGGCTGAGGGAGCTGGGGTTGTTTAGTCAGGAGAAAGGAAGGTTCAGGAGAGACCTTATCACTTTCTAAAACTACCTGAAAGGGGGTTGTGACAGTGTAGGGGTCAGTCTCTTCCCCCAGGTAACTGGCAAAAGGACAGGCAAAATGGCCTCAAGCTGTGTCAGGAGAGGCTCATGCTGGATGTTAGGAAAAATTTCTTCACTTAAAGAGTGGTTAAACATTGGAACAGGCTGCCCAGGAAAGTGGTGGAGTCACCATCCCTGGAGGGATGAGGCACTTCACAATATGTATTAGTGGGCATGATGGTACTCAGTTGAAGGTTAGGCTTGATCTTAGAGGTCTCTTCCAACCTTAATGAGTCTATGATTCTTTGCCTCAGGAACACTGTTTGGACTCCTTTACTCCAATACCATGTTATTTGGAACCCAGCTAAAGCCAGTGAGGGCAAGGAACCTGTACGGCTCAGTGCCTGTGCTCCTAAGAAGGAGCACTGCTGGTGTGTGAGTGGGCATCGAGGGGAACACTTGCAAAGGTTGTCTAGCAGAGATGAAAACAAATGTGTCCAAAGCCCCTGATTAGTCTGTGTCATTGCTTTTCTATGTTAAATGGCTTCTAGGAGCCTGTTTTCAAGTGAGGTAATCTGGAGAAGCTGGATCTAAATCTGCACTGAAGAAAAAAAGCCTCTAGAAGCCATGAGCTCCCATTTTGAGTGGGTTTTCACAAATATTTATTCAGAAGTGAGAATATTCGAATTCTTTGCTCATCTTTCCATGTTTCTGAAATGCGGAGCTCATCACACTGGGTCCCCTGGGATTCCCTGTATCTAATAATATCACGTTTGCTTGTGATCTCTACTGTGTCTGATGTGAGGAGTGAGGTGGTTCAGCACAAAAGGAATATTACCCTCTTCACAACTGCTTAATCTTTCTCTCCCTCTCACTCTTCTATGAAATAAGTAATGCACATACACTTTTCTGACTGTCATAAAATATCCTGTGGAGCTCAGCTAAAGCAATGAGACCTATAATAATTCCTCATGTGTTTATTACAGCAGCAGCGTGCCTACTGATAGGAGCTGTAGCAATAGCCGGTGCAGACAGCAGAGTTAGTCTGTGTTGAATTGCTCAGGGAGTGAAGGCAGTGCAAAGAACTTATGCACTTTTTTTACAATAAGAATACTAGATTGTTCTTTTTCAGTTTCAGGGCAGCAGATATCTTGTTCCTCTGCTCAGTACCAGAGTAATTGAAAGCATGCAGAAACAGCATGTTTCCTCTCCTGTCTCTATAATCCAGAATATCTCTATGTTAATCATCCTGGTGTGTAACAGAAAGCCAGTATCCTGCTGGGTGAGTTTAGAGCCTAAGAACAGTAGACCCCTTGTAGGGTTCTTAGGGTTAGACCTATCTAGGGTTCTTAGCAAGGGAAACCAGAGCGTGTTGTCCCATCCTGCCTCTCAAAAGCATCTGCCAGATGGTTTTTTACTTTTTGTTTTTATTTAAACTGAAATTTCTTCTCCAAAGGGTTAAAAACCTACATCTCCTTTGGAGGAGCAGTTAGAATCTTCTGGTGTCCATCTCAATTGTGAGAGCATTGTACAAGCAACCGGTAGGGTTGGCTGGACACATATGCACAAATGAGCACACTTAACCACTTGCTCAGTGTTACTCTCATTACACTTGCTGGGCTCCCAGTGACTTTCAATGAGGTCAAGGTGATAGCCAAGTGCTTGTTGCTTGCAAGTGCTGCAGGAGAGTTGATAA
This sequence comes from Scytalopus superciliaris, assembly GCA_013400415.1. Classification (NCBI taxonomy): domain Eukaryota; kingdom Metazoa; phylum Chordata; class Aves; order Passeriformes; family Rhinocryptidae; genus Scytalopus; species Scytalopus superciliaris. The sequence continues at coordinate 861,668 of VXBX01004943.1, forward strand.
ATATATCCCAGGCTCAGTAAGAGATGCTTATTAAAGCAGGTTATGTTTTGGACTGGAATTGTTCTTGAGTGAACATTAGGAAGATCAGTCAGCTAATAATTGTTTTTTTTATGTGACAGCTGGCAAAAGAAAGAAAGAAAGAAAGAAAGAAAGAAAGAAAGAAAGAAAGAAAGAAGATTAACTGCTTTTTTTCCTTTTTCTCTCTACCATCCACTTCTGTAAGGAGAGAGTTCTGAAGCCAATGGCAATGTTTCAGCACAGGCTGGAGCAATTATTGATTGCAACTATGTAGCCAAAGGTCAGGTATTAAATGTCTCGCATTGCCTGAGACCATTCTGGTTATCTAGGTTAAAAAAATAAAAATAAAAAAGCGAAGCAGACAAGACTGAACAAGATGCAAGAAAGAGCTTACAGTGATTGTGGGAAGGAAAATCTGTCTTCTCAGAGGCGATAAAGAGAAGGGCAAAAGCAACATGGCAAACCCCTTGGGGAAGGGAGAAATGGAAATAAGTGAAAAAGTATTTCAAGTAGCAGAACAATGTTAGTAGGAGAGCAATTGAATACACTCACCAGTGCATTGGGAGTGGAAATGAGAACAAAGTTTCTCACCACCAGGGACATGAAATCCACATCACTTCAGCACTGATCTTGGTAAGTTGTTGTTAGGAAATGCGCAGAAGAATGGAAGTTAGCATTAAAGTCTACATTTCTGATGTTCTATGTTCAATGTAATTCTATCTACAAATGGAACACCATGTGTTTGCTGCATTGGTAATTGATCCCATGCCTCAAAGCTTCTGCTAATCTCCTGCAGAGACCAGGAAGAATTTTCCTCCATGGAAGAACTTGGCTTTTGGGGTTATTTGGACTTTAGTCTTTTCCTCCTGCACCCACTTCTGAAACAGCAAAGGTTGACCACAGCTAGAATGGAGAAGGGAAGGCTGTTTTTGGCAGGGCAAGATGCAGTTCCAGGTTTTGCTGAGGAAATGCCAAAATGTTTGGCTGGATTGCCTTGTTCCTGCTCTCAAAGTTCTGAACACCACAAACAGCAAAGGAATTTTTTTGCTGCCAGGTCAGAATCAGTAGGCTTCTTTCAGCATGGGACAGGGATTGCCATGGTTAATTTGCCGGTTTTCCAATTTACTGTACTTTCTTCAGGTCTTTTGTTACTCCAGAAAGCTCAAATGCTGGTTGCACTTTGATGTCCTCTGCCCTTTCCCTGGTCACTTTCTAGGGTCTGTGGGTTTTTGTTTTCTGCTATAGTCTGTAGTTTCCTATGGAATAGGCTGTACTTTGTGCTGTGCACCTTTCCTGCCTGAGCTCCACTGACTGCTGATTTCAGGAGACAACTCCTGACAACTCAGCCAGTCCTATGCTCTACCTTGTTCTGTTTTGGTCTAATGATTTGTAATTGTAGGTTCTTCAAACCTTGTTCTCCTTACATGCTTCTAAGAACAGTGGACAAATAAAGCTCAGATATAGGTTACTGAAGCCACAAGATGGAATTTCTCATGACCCTAAGGAAGCATTTTCAAATTATGTTAATTACCACAGGATAAGTATTATTTTATATCGTTTAAATATTATTTTTGCTTTCACTCAAAGAGGTAAGGAAAGTGAGAAAAAGCTGACTAAAAGCTGACTTTTTTGTTTTTCTTTTCAGGCTCCATCTATGAGATGTCTGGAAATGAATGCTGCCTGTCAACAGGAGAAGTCATTAAAGTTATTGGCTTCAAAATAAATAAGCTCATAGCAAGTATCTGTGAGGATAATGAAGTCAGCCAGTTTTCAGCCAAAGTGGAATTACCACTAAATTTTCCTGGTATAGTATTTCATGCACACATGTTTTTGAGAAATTATAGTCCTAAGTAATCACCTTTGTTCATTTTATCGATTTGCTGTCTTGATTGATATTTGAGGTTGCAACTCAGCTGTCAAGGATGCAGTTTTATCAGATGATACAAGACACAATCAACTAATTTTTAAATTTCAATTCTTACAGTTCTTTTTTCAAAGCTGGACAGAAGTTATTAACATTATAATGTTTTGTAGTAATGTTTTCTCTACTTGGGGTCACTCAGTCTAAGAGGTACAAAAAATGTTCTTTTAATTTACTTCTGACTTTGCCAAACTTCGTTGGAGCTGAAATCTTCCTTTCTGTGTGTTCAAACTATAATTTACCATTACTATATGTGTATTTTATTATTTTTAATATAAAATATTTTCAGTACTTTGTTACATTCCGCCTTTATTTTAATGATTTATTTTAATTACAGTGGCCAAAGGGGCTGTTCCATGCCTGAAAACAGGATTAGAGGGAAATAGATGTGTTTTTCTGCTTTAAAAATACATTAATTGTTCCATGGATAAATCTAAGTATATTCATATTGTAGAGGATAGTCTTGAAATTTGGCATGTGGTACTGCCTTGTTATTTGAAATGTGTCTTCCTCTGTTCATGTTGCCTTGTTAGGGAGAGTTGACCAAGTCCTGAACCTAGGGTAACTAGTTTATCATATGTTATGTATATTAGTTTTTGCATTCTGCTCTTATCTCAATTCCTCTACTGTTAGGGCCCAGCAGTGATAAATAAGGAAGTGAATGGAGTGCAGAGGGAGATGTGATGGACTGTGAGTATCCCATGAAGTGGAGGAGGCAAACTAGGTTAGGAAAACAATCAAAAGATTGGACCTCAGAGCAGGGCAGAAGGATGAAGACTTGCCCTGCAAAGATCAGGTGTTGGAGACAGAGGTGCAGGTGGTTTCAGCAGCAGAGGAAGATCTCACACACACACACACACACACAAACAAATATGTAAGTAGGGCATTTCCTGTGCTGGGAGTCTTGTGGGCAGCAGAGGCAATGGGAACTGCTTGAAGAGAGGAGATGAACAGGCTGGAAAACAGCATCATGAGGCCAGTGAGATGTGGGAGGGGGTCTGTATAAGTCTGAGAGAGAAGTTATGGGACACCTGCAGGTAGAAAACACTGGAACAGAGCACACACAGGACACAGCAGACTTCAAGAGTCTGAGATCACATCCAGGACTCACTTTGGCCCTCAGTCTAGCTAATGAACTGAATGAAACTACAGTTTCATAGAAAAAAAAAAGTAAACATTTCATTAGCACTGTATTGTGTTGCAAGCACATGAGAGCATAAATTGTTGGCTGCATGGGGAAAATAATCTGAGTGTTTTCTAGTGTTTGAGTACTTGACTTAATAACCTCATTGATGCTCTAATGTCTTGCTGAGTATGCAACAATGTGCACACATGTATACAGGGTTTAGATTGTGCCAGTGTCCAAACTGGTATGTGCTTTTTCTGCAGAGGGAGATAAGATACACTTCTTGGAGCAAATAAAATGTAAAAGTGCATGGGAATGCAATGTTTCATCTGAATTCCACAGAAAAATATCTTCTGCCATGCCTTTATTTCAGATTTTTCTCTGAAATAGTTGTATATATAATTTTTCCCCTCCAGTAGATCCTCAATTTACTTTCACGTTTTTCCTTCTCAGTGAATCAGAACCATTTGTATGACCACTTAGCAAAGGATTTTTTCTGGAATGCCATTTTCAAGCACTAGTAAGGCCCAAATGTAGCGATCAAAGACATTTTAATTCTCTGTGGCTATCTAGAGATATTGAAGTATGACTGTCCTGTGAACTCTCAAGATACTTGGTATTTTTCTTGAAATCCAGGCTTCTTTGCTATTATTAAAATTTCTTCTATCTCTAAAATATATATACCTATAGGAAATCATATTCCAAATCTTGATTGGCAGATGGAGTTGAATCCTAAAATATCCAACACAACAGAGTGATAAAAGTAACCCCTCATTTATTAATGTTGAAACTCCTGATCTTTAGAACAGAATGACTTGTGATTTCATATGCTTGAACCTGGTGAATCAGGATTTTTTTGCATTCAAGTGATCAGTTTTACAACTTGGCATTTGGATGTTGTTGCCCTATTGAGCACATTTTCAGATTTGATCTAATCACTACAATTTGCATGCATAGTTATGAACTCTCGCAACTAGTGTTCTAGAAAACTGTTATTTCACTTGAAGAATAAATTCAGAGTTAATTTTGCTGAAATTTATCATTATTATCCTCCACATGATGGGTAGTACTGAACAGCAACACTGAAGAGGGGTATAATGATACTTATTAGCCCAACAGGGAGCAGCTCTTTCCTGTTTCTCTCGCTATATGTACTCTTATGCATTCAAAAGCTATTTGGTAAGATGTAAATTTGTGATTTCTCTAATTTAGTTCTTAGCTGAAGAATGATTCTGCTCTGCAGAGTCAAGATTTCCCAGTCTCTGCTTTTTCTTGGCCTTTCTCCTTTTCACTTTTTTACATGCACATGCTAAGTTCTAACTGAAACATTGCACATGAAACATGGCTTGCCCCGGTCTCCTGAACAAAGCACAAAACTGAATTGCAGATGATCTTTTTCAAATGGCCATTGACTTAATTCAATAAAAATATCCACAGATCTTTAGGAGGCTGACACTGTATTTACATTGAATGTACAGCATTGATGCAAAGAAATCTTTTGCTTTGTTGCTATTTTCTGGTTCCTGTGTCATGAGTTTTCATTTGTATGCGATGGGCTCGTGTATCCTTTCACCATGTGCACGCTGGCATAAATAAGCAATGCTCCTCTTTAGGTTACTCTGGGGATAGCATCTCTGTGAGTGAAGAACTGGGCTCATTGGCTTTAAACGAGCCTTACACTTTGTCTTCCTGAACATATTTACAATCTACAGAATTCCTTTTTTTCTGCTCTGGCAAATCAGATCCTTGATAAAGGCCTAATCTACCCTTTGCATTAGAGAAACCGCTGCAACTGCAGGTTCACTATCTGTGTTACTTTGTTTTATACTCATTCTAATTTTTTCTTTTTCATGCCTCAGAGGCCCAGACTATTCTTTCTGCACTCATACACTGGATAAAGAAAAGAAGTCTGCTGTTACTCTAGACACTTCAATGACTACATCTAGCCACATTTTCAACTACAATTTTCACTACTAGCAAATTAGCAGATAGATAATTTGCAGAACAGCTGAACTGTGTACCAGCGCAAATGATTACATTTCATTCTGTTACATTCCTTCTTCTGCAAAAATATTTCTGGACTGATCCTGCTCTCATGAGGTTCCTGGCTGTTGCTGCTCATTCCTGTGTGGTCTGATGACTGTCCCTTTGAGTGCTCAGCCTCTGCAAGTCAAAAGATAGAAGACTCATCAGTGACCACACAGTACATCTGTGGAAGAACAAGGGTTAGGCACTAGAAGGCTCATCTCAACAGGAGATGATGTAGAGCTGGCCTTTGGGACAGGATGGGGTGGGAGAAAGCTGGAACAGAGGAGGTACAGAGTAGGTGGTGGAGATGAGGGAAAAGAGGAACAGCAATTAAGTCAGCTCCAGAGAAGTTAGGAACTGTGCTCTTCTCAGTCTTTTGCATTATGTTGGGGAACAGAAACTGTGAGTCTGGGATGGGTGACCTTTCTGCTCTTCTTTTTCCATGAAGGCTACTTGCTATTCTACTAGGCAAGCATAGCCACTGGTTTTCTCAGTTTTCTGGGGGGAACAGAGAATAAAAAAGATACTCCTTCAGGACTAATTAAGACTGAAAATGGGAAGTCTATAAGGCTACAGTGTGGTACATTTTAACACTATGAAACCAGTAAAAGAGAGCTGCATATACTGTTCTGTAAAAAGGTGGTAAAAATATCCTTCTATCAAAACATGCTTTCCCATAGCACATTTAGTCTTGTGATCCTCGGGCTATGTTTTCTCTCCCATACCAGTGAAAATAATTTTCTCAGATTCTCAAACGCTCTCTCTATCAATCTGTACAGAAATTAGTAAAAGTTTTCTTGAAAATGATGGGCTGATTAGGTTTGGGGCTTAGTAATTACCATGTTATAGGCAGACACTTCACCTAGTGAAATGTCACTAGGTACAGAGGCTTAATGGAAAGGAATGGTTATATATTGCCATAGTTATTTTATATGTGTAACCAAAACCATTGGGCATCAGTACACTTTGATTGTAGACCAGATTACATTTAGAAAATAGATCTATAGGAGCAATAAAGCCAGACCTTGATAAACCAGATGGACTTTTTTCCCAGTTTCACTATTTCCATCTGTCTTTCCCCCTAACAGTGCACCAAGATCTCTTAGGAAAGTCTAAGTGAATTTAATTTATTCATTTTATGATTTATGGAAAAGTACAAAAATATTGTTGTTTGACCTCAAAATGTCCAAACTTTAGTGTCTCATACTTACCATATGTCTCCTTCTCTTGGAGATTTCTGTGTTATCTTAGCTTTGGAAAACACTTCTTTTTGCAACTTGATTCATAATGATTTTAATAAGGTTCTGAATGGTTCCAGATAATATTGTTGGGGGGGATGTTTGTGCTTTTATTTTGTATTTTATGTATATATATATATACATATATATGTAATAGAAAGAGAGCATTTATAAAAGGACACTGTGGCAGATTATGGCAGTTAGATAGGAACCAGTCACTTTCACCCAACATACCAAAATAACTTTATATATATTTACCTGTTTTCTAGAGTGAGAGAAACATATGGAACTTTGCATACTCATAGCCACTCATAGGTAGCTATTAGGTGCGTCCACTGCAGGAGTCTCATCAATACAGAAGCTTAGTATGCAAGGCCACATGACCCTTCACTTGCCTAAGCAAGTGTAGTGTTGCCAAAAATTAAGAAAACTAGCAGAACAGAAGGTAAAGATTTTTCTGTTCCCAGCCTTGACAAAGTCAGTCTGCCTGGGCCCAAGAGGATAATCAGATGTCTAGTTTTGTATGAAATCTGATAATTATGCTTCCATGTGCAACCTGCTCATTGCTTTGTTGCTGAAATAGCTAGTTTCCAAATAGCTCTAGTCCCAGCAAAATTAGTAGAGCTTGAGACTACCATCAAACTCATAGAGGAAAAGAATGTTTCTCATACCTGTACATTGCCAAATATTTTCAACAGGGAGTGTTTTTTAGCACAGTTTATGGAGGCTTAATGCAATTCTGGAGGTTTAGTGAGGGGAAATATTCATGCTCCTGTATCACAGATAGTTAATGCATTTGGGACACATCATGGCTATTTTGAATGTATTTTTTAATGAAGAATATTGCTACTTGCTTTCCCCAGCACTGCCAGGAGATGATACCCATCTTGTGCCTGCAAAGCATGACACCAGAACACTGTTTGGGGGATGCTCTCTTCCGCAGTTTCGGTTTGTCATTGGTGCCTCCCACACTGATACTTTCTAAATGCTGATGAGCCTGTTTGTGTTGATCTGCACTGACAGCTCTAGTAGTGATTAGGACTGCGGTAGATAACTTGCTTGCTAATAATTGTGTTAGAAATGGCTGTGAGAAACATTGCAAATACCCGTGGGAAAGAAAAGTGTGTTGAAGTTATACTTCGTACTTGTGAAGTTGCATTCATGGATGTGGCTTCCTTGCAGCCCAGGAAAAAGCCTGGAGGTTTTCCCACAGTACTGCAGTGAGGACATATATGTAAAGGATTAATGTACATACACAGGGTTACTAATTTCACACAGGAAAAGCTGGCTATCATACAGACAACTGTGAAGGCACAGAACTGCAGAAGACAGTGACACAGGCACAACTAGTGACTATTTCTGCAGCAGATCAAATAGGCTGTTGTTCTTCAGGCTGCTAACAGGCCCTCAGAGCTACTAGTTCTCACAGTTACAAGTGACCTCATGGGATGCTCAGAACCAAGCATGCCCAGTCTGGTGATAAATTAATTTCAAAGCAACTCAACAGACAGAATTGTAAAAACATCTCCTTTAACAAGAACTGTGCTAGAGTTATGAAGTAAAAGTAGTGTGTTTTGTTACAGTAAAACCAGAATCACAGCAATTTTGTAGTAAAAAAAAAAAAAAAAGGGCTGTTGTGGTGGAGATAATGGTTTGATACATTCCTTTTTACAGAATACAGTCTTAGGGAGACCCTGCTTCCATGCAGGCCCCTCAGTTGTGTTGATTGTGATCAGTAGTGAGGATCAGTAAGGGAAAGTTATGGGAGAAAATAAGTAAATTGCTTATTTTTAACTGAAACAATCTCCTAATCTAATTTGTTAAAACAATCCCACAATCATGGAAGGCATAGAGAAAGAAGTGAGTGTTTTCTCAAGATCTTGCAGCAACTGTATGTTCTGCTAGCATCCCACCTCTGAGGTTTAGGTATCTGCTGGGACATCCTGCACTTTTCTCACATTCTCATTCCCACAAGAAGGAAGTCACGACTGGTGTGGACCCACTTCCCCCACTAAATTACTGCAGAGAGTTGGATTTAAAACCTTGCAGACATAGCTTAAACTAATCACTCATGAGATTTGGAGCTGCCGTGAGAGAGTCTCTAGTGGTACCAACCAGCACTCCTTGATTCCCCATCCCGCACTTGTCAGCCAAAGCTGGAGTATACCTTTATCACATAGGCAGAGTGCCCTGTGTGAGGTCCAGAGGAGTGCAAGTGTGGAGCAGTAGGGCCATAGGATTTTTGCTAGTTGACTTTGGAAGATAATGGGAGAAAAGGCATGGTATCTCCCAGGGAGCTTGGCTTCTTTGTCATTGTACCTGTGCTATTGGTTAATTTGTGGTTAGCAAACCTGGCCTGGCAATAACCTCTATCCTCATTTATATTCACTCTGAAGTGAGTCTTCATCAATGCCTGGAAGCTGCAGGAAGCTGCACTGTAATTCCATGAGGCACCATTCACAATGCTGCCACTCCTTGTGCAGAAGACAGCTGAATCAAACAGTTCAGCTGAGCCCTGTGTTTTAGCCCTCTAAACCCTCCAGTTCTTCCTTCACAAAAACACACAAATATAGAAATGCACACATTTTTCTTGCGATGCAAACTCCTAATAAGACAGCTCCAAGGGGCATGATTAACATGAAATAATAATGTCCCTAGGGCATAGGCAAGCTCAGATACAGCTTCTGCCATGCAGAACTTCAACATTTTAATTGCCTTGTGATGGCTAGAGTGCTACAACACCCAGACTTTGAATTAATCCAGCTGGTGGACTGGGCTATCAGATACGCCAAAATCCATTTGCTCTTTCTTATCTGTAGGCTCTACTTTTTAATTTGTGATGTATCTTTAAACATACTTGGTCTAGGAATCCCCAGTCTGTGTGTGGAAGGTTATGCAGTAGTGATGTTTAGGCAGAAACTTATCCTGCATTCACTCATCACTTCAGTGTTGCTCTTCCTCATATTATATCTGTATTTAGCTCTTCAAGGTTGGTTTTCTGAGAAGACAGATAAGAATTTCAGCTCATTTTTCCTTATTCTGTGGCAAAGAAAAATTCTATTGTGGATATCAAAATATTGGATGTCAGTAATTAGATACAGACTACAGAAAGGGTTGATTCCAGCCACCTATACATTGTACCACACAGTTGATATTATCTTTGTGGTCATATTTCTAGCAACCAAACTATGATCTATGAATTATTTGATGTGCTTTGGTCCCCATTTTTATTACAGTCACAGTCTAAAATTTGTTGTGTCTTGCTTTGTATATTTCCCTTTTTATAATGAAAGTTTTCTGCTCTTAGGTCTTTATAAGATTGTGGCAGATACAACACCGTATGTCAGCATTGAAGAAATTACAAGAAAAGTCTATATTGGACCAACAAGGTTTGGCCATCCATGTTTCTACAGCCCTGAGGATATAAAATTGGCAAACTTCACTGTCAAACCTGGTGAGCACATCACCTTCAACTCAGTGGAAGAGGTCAGTGGAACGATGGCTGTGAACTGTGTCGTGGTCAGAAATAACCAGTCTCATTCCTTTACTTTGCCCCTTTCACAAGAAGGAAAATTCTATGAGTGCGAAGATGACCAGATATACACCCTAAAAGAAATTGCAGAATGGAAAATTCCTAAGTGCAGAAACCGGATTGTCAGACTTTCCAATACTTTACATATGTGGGATTTCTCTAATCCGCTTCCAGAGAATTTCGATGGCTGCTTGATTCTCATGCCTGTCTATGAAGTGCAGGCAGTAATGAAATGTAAGTAGGAATCAAAATCAATGTTCTGTTAAACTTGATATAACAAAGTACCCTTAAATACACAACATTTGCTTAAAATAGCCAGGAAAGATTCAGTTTGTCAAAAATTCCTGAGCCATATTTGCCACTGATGCTAGTTTCAAGGTGAAGAAAGATAAAAATAATATTGCCTTTATTATTCCTCTATCATGTGTTAATTCAGATTGCTACCTTGAATTTCTTTCTGTTGCCATTTTACTGATGACTACAATTAAATCCTCACTGCAAATAAAATATATTGCATAGAGAAAGGGTGGAGCTTAGGAATTCTGTTCAGTTCTCAGATTCTCTTTCTTTGTGACTCAGAATTTGGCCATGGAGAAGCCAAGTGACCATTTATGGCTATGGCTAGAATGTAGAAAAAATATAGACATGCATGTTGCAATACATTTAATGACCATTTATGTTTCAGAATGAGGCTGTCACAGAATGAAAAATCTTGTTATTTTGCTCTATTGTGGAAACAAATATCAATATAATACAGACAAAGAAATTTCATGGACAATTTCTGAAAGCTCCAGGTTTGAGGAAACAAAAAGGTTAAAACCCCAGTATCTTTAAAATCTGTAATTTGTGTTACGACTTTTTATTTATTTAAAAAAAAATATGCATGACACATTCCTAGTTGTTCCACCAAAACATTAAAATAGCTGGGTTCTGATTGCAAGATACTAACTTAGCTTTTGAAAAAGTTTTGCTGCCTGCTGTATTTAATAGAAACAAACCAATGAGCTCCACAGAAATCAAATCCTTACAGCAATGTGTCATTTATGAAGACATTGAACAGGAAGTCTTTTCACAATTGAGCTTTCTCTGTTGAATGATGTAAGTAAATGGATAAACGAAAAAGAAAGAAAAGTGGGCAGAGACTGTTAACACAATATACTATAGTTACATAGATATATGCTTATCATACAAGCTGCTATGTGATTTAATGTGTGAGTTTGAAAAATATATCTTCACAAGATAAAGTACTCCATTAGCTATAACTCTAGCTAGATTCAGGAATCTGGCTCATCTCCTGAAGCTGGATTCACTTAGACGTATTCCTATACCCACTTAGATATAACTGCAGAATCAATAGAAATTTAATAAAAACTTTCAGAAGATGCAGAAATGTTTGGTATTCACTTGTCTTCCAATCAGTTATTCCAGTGAGAGTTGTATTTGTTGTTTTTATTTTATATTTCATAGTGTGCTCAACATTTAAGAAGCATTAAATGTGTCCTAAATAACAGTTTAATACAAACTTGAAAAGTAGGCTTCATGGTACATGATTAACTACTTTCTTGTGAACCATGAAAAATGGATTTTCACCATTTTTAGAAGAACTATAAATAGACACAAGATAAAATATGACAAATACTATCCACTATTTAATAAAAAAGATTCCTGATAAGAGGGATAACCGATTACATTTTCACAGACTGTGAGCAGTAACCCTCTATTCTTCTCATTCTTAGGAATTAAAAAGTTATGTGCTTGAAACTCCCACAAATGCTCATTTAAAAACTTTCATTTTCACTAGCCTCCTTTGTTGTCTTTCCCTTGTAGTGCTTAGGATGTTTGTCACCTGAAGGTGTCAATGTGACAAAAGGAGAGCTGGAACAAACAGATACTGAATCAGTGTCACAGAACTCTGTCATATAAAATACTGATACTGACTTTGCAGTATAAAATATCGGTATGTCCTGCTACAAGGAAGTGTGAATCCAGGATATACTATCCCTGTGTGTAGGTCTATGCAGAATAAGTCTTACTGAAGAAAGCCATTAAAATTTATTTGCTTGTTAAATTTTATTGCCCTGGGCAGGGATCTGTGGTGTCATTGATTTGGAGCTAAATTCTTAAATAAGCCTTAATTTTATAGTCAGCTTTGTGCTTGGAAGTTTTGCATTCAAAATTTTGCAAGTTCAGTTGTGATAAAAGTGCTGTTGTTCCCTGTCAGATTGTTAAATTCAACGGCTCAGTTCTGGTAGTGAATAAAACCAGCTGATGCAGAAAAAGATTTCCACAGAGGAGCATTATAGTAAAATGTCTTAATTCATAAACAATAAACTTAGACTTTGTTATAGAAATTTTTTGCCTTTTTTTAAAAAATGATCTGATTTCCTAATAATTACAGATGTTTTAATTATTCTTATAAATATCAAAACACCCTACTTCACCCATAACTGGTCATAGCAACAACATGTGTTAAAGGATTCAAATGTACTTACTTATTTAAAATGTTTTCCCATTCATTTCTTTATAGAAACCATTACTAAGAAATAAAAGAATAGAAATACAACTTATATCCAAGAAAGAGTTTGATAAGATAAACAACTGATTAAACTTGGAGGTGCTGTGGGGAAAATAGTGAACTACCTATTTTTTCCCTTTTTACTTTTCTTAAACTTTTCATTCACTCACCTTATTCTCTCTCTGCCTTTGTGTGGTCTCATGCAAATCTGATAGCCATATATCTCAAACTACAACAGTTAGACTTGCTGGCCCTATTAATGGTGCATTTCCACATTAAAGGTGCCCATCTCCGGGAAGGTACTTTTACTATCTGGACAATGGGATGTGTACTTTGTTCCAATGTCAGTTTGAAAACAAAACCAAATGTATTTAATTTTCTTTTCCTTTTCAGTTCGAAAGGACATAGTTCATATCCTCTCAGATCTAGATGTTGAGGTCAAGGATATAACAGACTGTTACGATATCAGCTCTTTCCTTCAGCCACTGTCTTTGGAAGATGTATTTGAGAGAACAAGCATGGAATTTCCCATGGTTGCTGAGATAATTGAAGGGCCTTCAGGAAGCCATAAACCTTATAACGTATTGTCTACAGGGAAAGAGATTGTTGTCCACAAAAAGTACCAGGCAGTGAGAATCCTAGCTTCTGAGATCAGAAGTGATTCCCCCAAAAGACATTTTTTAATCCCTATGAGCTACAAAGGAAAGTTCAAGAGAAGACCTCGGGAGTTTCCAACTGCCTATGACTTAGAGATAGCAAGAAGTGAAAAGGAACAGCTTCATGTTGTAGCAACTAAAGCCTTTGCTTCCCCTCATAAAGAGCTTTTTTCTGTTTCAGTTGGAGATCAGTTTCTAGTTCAACAACGCCAGACTAGTGAAATTCTCTATGAGGGAAGAAAGAAAGTTGTAGATGTTCTAGCTTGTGAGCAAATACTAAGCGATACATATAAAAAGGTGCTCCTCCCTATGTACATGGAAGGTGGCTTTGTGGAAGTAATTCATGACAAGAAACAGTATCACCTTTCTGAGATTTGCAAAGAATTCCGTTTGCCTTTTAATGTCAAAGTGTCCGTGAGGGACCTTTCCATTGAAGAAGATGTCTTGGCTGCAGTGCCTGCTCTGCAGTTCGAAGAAGAAATCACAGACTCTTACTTGCTGATCAGCAGTGCCAGCAGTCCAGTGGAGTGCTGGGAGATTCCTGTACATCGCTTAAACATGTTGGTCCATTTGCTCAGCAAAGATGTCCAGAGACTTGTACCACCTGTGACTAAGACAACAGTGGAAGAGATCAGCAAAGAACAATACTATATGGTGCGAAGATACGAAAACCAAACCCTTCATCCACCACCCAGGCCTCCCAAAAAGCCAACACTTGCACCCAACCCTGCTTTTGCAGTACCTAAGCAAGGTGTGTCTGATGTACTACAGGCTCCAAAGGTAAGGTATCACAGCTTGTCTTTGAATGTCTTACAATCACAGGTCATGTTCTGTGGGTTTCAAGTCTTCATTTCTCTGTTCTGTCCTGATGGCATGTACACAGATGTCTCTCAGCTCCCTGTAATAGGCAAATTAGCCATTATAGACAAGAATGGCTAAAATCTCCAGTGTGTGTTAATTGATCCATGAAAAACAATGGAACCCTGCCGACTCACAGCAGAAATCTTGGCTGTATAATTTTGCATGGATAATCCTTTACTGCACCATTGTAAAAGTGAAGGGAGAGACTTGAAGTGCCTGTATTTAAATCTTTATTAAAGGGAAGCATATGTTTTCATGATGTAAAGGTAATTTTGCTCAGCTGGAAGTGGCAGAATTAAGTTCACATAAAGACAGGTTATATAAAAATTTTTGAATTCATTGTTTGTACTTACCCATGTGGCAAATAGGTATTTGAAAAGAAAAAAATCAGTCATTTTAGAATAGCACTTTATGTTAAGAAAGAAGTGTCCCTCCTAAGACAATTTTCCTCATGTTTAACCTAAGGCAATGCATTTGTTCATTAATCTTTGTGTTGGGTCTGGCTGAGGTGGAGTTCATTTTCTTTACAGCAGCCTGTAAGGTGTTGTATTTTGGATTTGTTACTTAGCCAGGGTTGACAACCTGCTACTGCACAGCAGTACATCCATAGTATCAAGGCCTTCTCTATTTCCTGGGCTTCCCCTAGAAAGTTGTCTGGGGTTGGGAAGAGATTGGGAGGGGACACAGATGGGACAGCTGGCCCCAGTTGAACAAAGGGATATACCATGACATATAAAGCTATGCTCAGCAATAAAAACTGAGGGGGTGATTGGTCTAGGAAGGTAACCTAACTCAGAGACTAGCCAGACATCAGTCTGCAATGTAACTCGGAATTATATTTTGGGAGGTTTGGAGAAAGTTGGTTTTTGTGTAGCTATCAAACTGAAGTCCAGCCACTCTGAGAGGGCATCATTTTTGAGTACCTCTCTTTGCCTGCTGAAGGTTTTCCTCACCTTATACCATTTCCAAGACTACATGCAAGTCCAAAGCTCCACATAGATCCTGGGAGATAATTACAACACATGATAGGAGAAGGGAATGAATAGGATGAGTCCCTCAGATAAGGATATTACAACAAAAGGATGTATAACTTTCTTTTGTCTTTACTACAGAAACTTTTTTGCTGCTAATTTGTACAATCAGCATCATAGCAGCTTAAATAAGGCATCCTGTTAGGCTAGGCAGGACACATGAGAAACTGGTACTGGTCTGGGGTGCAGAACTGGTGAAAAATTCCTTGAAGCTGTGTTTCTGATAGACCTGTACCCTTGTCGGGAAGACTCAGATCTCCTGCAGTTACTGATGGCTGTGTGTGGCTAAAAGCAGGTGGATGCTGACTCCAGATCAGGTTCATGCAGCAAATAATGTTTTCCTGAAGTGAGGAGAGAGCAAAAATGGTAGGAAAGGGATAAGCTGAGATTCCTTTGCACATTCATGAGTGAGAGCAACCTTAGACTGCAGCTGTCCAGACAAAGGAGATTATTCAAACCCTATTTCAGAAGACCTTTTTTTCCCCCCCCACATGCTTGTTATAAATAAATAACAAACTGCAGTCAGAATGGTTAAAGTTATGCAGATTTGTAAAACTCCTTCCCTGGGAAAGTGAAACAAATAGAGATGCGTTATTCATTAGATTAAACATCCTGAACTGTAACATATTGGGTTTAAACTCACAGAGAATGCATTATCTTTTCTATCCTGAGAACCATGAGTCCTCTGAGAGGATGTGGATGGTAGCAGCGAGGCTCTGCCTTGGCTCCTCTGCAGCGTTAGGGGAGACTGCATTTTCTTTTACATGTATGAGGAATGTCTGAAGGTTGAGAAAGTTGGAAATTATGCCAAACTGATAAACAGTCCTCTTTGCATATTTGTGACTATGCACAGGCTTATTTGCATAAATAACAGATGAGCGTCCTAATGAGCTGAACTTAAGCCTGACAAGGTGGCAGCCTGGAATAGCTTTAGTGCTGCATGGGTTGCCATGCTCCTCCTGCAGGCAGCTCCCTGCCTGGTGCTTGGGGAGATCTGGCTGCTTGCTGGAGGGTGGTAAATAGCTTCTTTGCCCACCAGTTGGGAAGTTCTGCTTGGCTCGGAGTTCCAGGATTAAATGCTGCTGCTGCATGAGTCCACAGAGGACTAAGATCCGTCTGATTTATGCCAATACCTGAGAACGATCTTCAAGGGCGGGTCACCTTTAGCTACAGCTTGTGGTCTGATTGCCTCTTAGCTCACAGCAAAGCTGTGAGGGTAGAGAGGCTCCAGCTGTCTCTTCCTGCTGTTCTCTGACCTTGGTAGGGGAACCCTAGGGCCAGGAGCAGAACTGTATGCTTCACTGTACTTTTGGTCATATTAGTCCCTGAATTATAAGACAGCAGCCAGCATGGACTGGAACCTCAGATGTGTGTTAAGAACTGTCTCTGCCTGTGTGCAAGGTGCAATGCTGCAGAGACATGGATGTTTGCACAGTTCAGCAAAGTCCAGAGACAACAGATGAATTGTCAAACATAATATAGCTGCATTAACCAAGCACTCTGCCCAGTCTCTTCACAGGGTTAATTAAGTTGGCTCAGCTGCTGCTGATACAGCTTTCCCTTCCAGAGCCTGGGGATCTCTCCTTTTCCACCTCCACAGTACAGCACAGACTTTCCCCTTCTCTCTCATAGGAACATTTTGTTTGGGTAAGAAACATACAGACCACATATGTTTGCAATTTTGTATTACTTGCTAATTGAATAAACAAAGACAAACCCCAAGCAAATACGTGTAAACTAAACAAAGGAAACAAAAGAGCTTGTACTGAATGATGAAGTTAATCTGATATTACATATAGCGGATCTCTATCTAATACGAATAGCAGATGGCAGATCTCTGTTCAATAACCAATATCACCTCTACCCACAAGCACACCCCCAACTGAGGACAGAGATGACAAAACAACTTGTATCTTTTGTCTCATGGTAAAATGTAGGATACAAGCAGTCATTCACGAGAAATCCACATTTTCCTTGCTTTATTCCTTGCTGGAATAAAGTTCGCAGGGTAGTCTAACTGACATATTGAATTACACAGTTTAAGTAATTCAGTTTCTGATTTGTGATTTTATCTAGAAAGTGAGAATGACCAAATAAAACCCTAGAAGTTAATGCTACTGATTTGAGAATGAAGCATCTCACTCTCTGGTCAGGTTGGTCTTGGAGAGAAGTTCCCATGAGAGGACCAGTCAGGACCTCACTTTCTTGAAAATTCATTTAAACGGAACAATCCAGATGTGTCTGTTCTGTCCGTAGTTAGAACCACTGCTATGAAGATAATAAACCAAATTTTCACGTAGTAACTCCTTTGAAAATTGTTTCTTAAAGTTTCCTTTTTACCTGCTACTTGCTGTTTCTTCCCCTTCAAGCAGCAAAAGTTTTCTAACTTTCTTTTTTGCCTCTCAGTTGAAGCAGTAAATATCCTAGAGATTTAAGAAGGTGCTAATATATGTCCCTCAGTGATTTTGTATTAAACTGAAACAAAGAAGAACTGCCACCAAACACTGCTAAATGCAGTCTTAATGCATGGAAAGCCACAGTTTAGTCCTAGTACTCTTAATACCCTGAGGGTACTAAGTACATTATTTAAGGACAAAAAAAGGCGGTATTTTATTCCTGATAAAAAGTAAGAGAGTTTAGCTTCATCCAGTGCTATTTTCAGTGGTCTGTTTAGTCATGTCTCTAACCTGAGCCATGTATCAACCTTTATGAATATGGTACTGGAAAAGTCAGTTTCAGGCAGTAATCTGCTAATCTCTGGCAAGAAAGCTGAGAGAATTCCAGCCAGGGAAACTGGAATTTAATAAAATAGGAGTATCAGGGCATGATAGTTAATCGTCATTTTGTGCTTGGGTCCATTATCCTTCCCAAAGTCATTACAGTGTTACGATATCAGGAACTTTCTTGCTTTTTATTTCAAAATTAAAATGAAAAGAATTATCACTTCCATCTGGTTTTGCAGTTCTACAAACTGAACTATCGAAATCTGCCATTAACATATTTATCACATCTGTCTTCACAGCAAAATGAAGACTTATCTGGAATTAAATTGATAAGACATAAGCTGCATTTCTCAGCAAATGAGTTTTCCCGCAGTGTCTTCTTTCCTTCCACATAACTATTTCTTTTCTGTTTCCAGAGCATTTGTCACATTTTTAGGGCCTTTATAGATTAGATTTAACAAAAATATTTCTGCTGTGTAGCAAGAAACTAACTTTCCTAAACAAATGTATGTGAGAAAATGCACATTGGAGAGCCAGGAAGGAATAGGTAAGAACAGCCTTTAGTAATTAACAGTCTTTTGGCTCTGGAAATGAAGAAAAATGTGGGTCATTAGCAGATGCAGAAATGTGCATATGCAAACATAAGAAGGAGGGTTTCTCTCCAACAGGTGCAGCATTGTGGCTGCTGAGGCTGCAGCTGCGCTTCCTCTTCCTCTCTTTTTCTGTCCCCACTGAAGAGGAGGTTTTCCTCTCCCTGCAATCTCACTTTCCACCCCTTTTTTCCCCCTCTTTCCCCACATCCTATGTATTGTTTCTCCCTGAAACTTTCTACTAGTTTTGTAAGTCCCTAATAAATAGCATGTGAAGTCTGGAAGCACAGCCCTACAGATTTAGGACCACCCTACAGTATCATTGTGACCAATTTCCTAAAGCCTCTCAAAATCCCATCCCCACCACAGCTTCACCTGGTGAATCAGGCCCCAGATCCCTCCAAGTCCTTGTGCTGCAGCTTCTTGCTTCTCTGAGTGCCACATCCACACTGTGCCACAGGTTCCTCTTCCTCCTAACACCCATCCTGTGCCACATATACATGATTTCCCCCAGATCCATGTGCTTTGGGCCCCTCTGTACTACATTTTACATGTATCTCTCACTTCCCTTAAGTTATATGACATTGATTCTCCAGTTCACTCTACTACTTTCAACAGGCTTGCCTTTTCCAGTTCCATCTTTCTTCCCAGCACATCTCCACTACTTGCTCTTCTCTCATGCAGTGAGCCAAAGCCAAGGTCACAGACATAATGGAGCAGGAGCTACAGGGATATCTCAAGTTACACACAGTCTTTTGTTGCCTTCCCCAGCAGCACTATTCCAAATTTCAGCAGAGCATTGGCCTCCAGCTACGGTCTTAGGAGCAAAACTGGAGCAGGATGTAGGTGCTGACAAGTGTCAAGCAATTTAATTTTCTTGTTGGCTGGACAGTCCAAGCTGAAGGATTTTGTATTGGTGCTCTGTTGTACCACGGGTCCCGTGGCTATTTTCTGGAAATCCTATATGCATCCTGATACCATGCTGGGCTGAAGCCTACATGTGTGAAATCCCACTTCGTGTCCCAGGTTTTCTGCAGAAAAAAAACAAGCAATGCTGTCTGGAGAAGCACTGTAATCAGGATGGTGGGGGACCAGGACTGCCAGGTACCCTATGGACTCTGTATGAACCAAAAGGAAGGAGTTAAAATAACAGGAAACCCCAAAGCCCCAGCTAATAAATGACTGGACTTTTCCTCATATTCTCAGTATGGAGACCTGGCATTAAGACATCTTTCTCTTTTAAAAAATACTAAAAGCTTAAAATTTCCACAGAGAATCATCAAGTCCATAGTAGCCACTTACCACGGTTTGATGTCAGTCTCAAAACCAAAATACAGCAGGGAGGATAGCAATGTGCCAGAAGGACAGGCAGTACCTAATTGCCTGAAAAAACAGCAAGGCAATGTGAGGTGTAAGTGTCATTGCAGAAAGGCATTACTGCTACAGGAAATGCTGATATAGTACATGAAATTAAGGAAGGTACAGATGAACATTTGGATATGCTGACTGATGAAAATGCCAACTGGTTAAAAGCAAATTGCTTAATTTAGAACTAAAAATGAATTACTTTGAGAACAAAGAGAAAAGAAATATAAAAATAAAGAGGATGCCCAGAAGAAATAAAAAATTGAACCACATGAAAATATGGAACCCTTGATAAGAAGGAAAATTCTGCATAGAGTGTGTGAGCCAAAAGCCATTGCTGTCAGTAAGACGAGAATTGGCTGGCATATTTTTTTCCTGTCTTGCAGAAAGTACATAACCTAATAATACACATATCATAACAAAATCATACAATTATGTATGATTATGAAGAAGGACAAAAAATGTAAAAAAAATAAATCCAAAATTCAGGGAGCACTGCAGCAGAATGACTCTTCAAAAATAGAAATCGAGGAGAGGAGGAACAGAAATGTGGTTTTTTTCAACTGGGGTTCCAAGAAGCCTGACTTCCCACAAGACTGTTCTTCATGCTGAATCCTACTGTTTGCCCTTTTCCTCAAAAATTAAGTTGGTGGGTAGCTAGTGCTACCTCTTATGGCCTGTATTTTGGTCTGTTTGGAAGTCACCAAAGAGCTTTCCAACTTAAAATTGCCAGAGATAATCTGCACCACCACAAATTTCCGGCAGGAAGCACAGTTCCCATACTCCTGCAATACCCGCCTGCAGCAGTGGCAGTGACCTGCCAGGCAGCTCCCGAGCATTCCACAGAGGCAGCTGCTGGAGCTCTTGGTAGCTGCCAGGCTTACTGATTCCATCCCTGCTTAAACACCCGCGGAGATTTTTCTGGTTTCTGAAGGCCAACTGGCATGAGGAGTCTCTGCTAGTAACCCTTTTGGTCTCTTTATTTCTGGGAGTGGGCCTTCGGGGTGCTCTAACCCCCTGATCATGCCTGGGAACTCTTTGGGAAAGTGCTATTTGGCACAGATTAAAATGAAATCCAGGGATGTTTATAGGCATGGTGTAATCAACTAGTGTTGATATAACCACTGCTTTAAAAAAAATGGGAAAAGTAAAGAAGGATGCTCACGAAGTCACTAAAGTGTTATACGTGATCAGTGTAAAAGACAGTACTTTCCCATTGACATTATGCCTTCTTTCATGAAATTCAAGCTTTTGCAGTACTATCAGCTGGGCATTCTGGAAGTGAAGACACCCCAGAAGGTTTGGATTATGCTTTGAAATATATGCCCCATGAAAGGAAACAAGAAAGTTGCTGTTGATGTGACAGCAGGGTCAAATCCCAAAATAACTTGTATGCATGTCTCATATTTTCCAGAGAGTCCTTGCAGTGAGGAATTGAGTGATTATCAAGAAAAAGAGAATGCTATGGAGACACTCATCAAATCCATTAAAATTTGTAGTGACAGTCCAAGTCTTTCCCTCTTTACTTTTTTAATGTGTTAGTCCATAGACATGACAAAAAAGTGAGGGAGATTTTAAGGATTAAAAATAATGTATTTAATCTCTCTGCCAAGAAAATTCATTTTCTTTCTTTATGCATAGAGATATATAATTTACACCAAACTTCTCTGAGGTGTTTAACAACGTTATGTTCTTGCTTTGTCTCAGGACATGAAATAGTTTTACTGGTAAATATGTTGTGATAGCAATATGTTGTGGTGTTGTGGTTCAGATTTTCCTCCCACTTTTCTTTTTTTTAATACAAAATGACAAGGGGGTTGAGGATGCACAGGTTATTCAATTTTTTTGTGATTCCAGTAGTGCCACTGTAAAACCAAAGCAATGATCCCAGGCTTGCAATGACTGTAGGCAGTGACTTGTACCAGTGATCCACCTGAACTAGTGCGCTGGAGTCTGAGTATCACTGGACAGGAGTCACTGGAGATTAAAAAAAAGGAAAAGAAAGGAAGTGCTTTACTAGTTTGTGGCATGCCATGCACCACCCTGATGTACATCACTGGCAATGAACTGCTTAGACTCTGCCCTGGTTCAGATTCTAAATTAACTCAAGTTGAAATCTGATTAATAAACCAGGATAAAGCTATTCCAAAAGCATCACTTTAAAGCTTTACATTTAAGAGCATTTGAAAAAGTAAGTAATACTTTATGTGTGAAAGGAAGAAACTGTATCTGGAAGCTACTTTTATGGATCCATCTGTTTTGCATAAGTGGCAAATGCATGCTCTGCTGTATTAATAAGGAAAAGAGTGGTTGAGTTTGCTTGTGAATTACTCTCATTTGAAAGGAAATGTGCCAAGCAATTGAACAGTAGCTCTACAAGAAGATTCTGGCCATGTGAGGAATAGGGTTCTTGGGAGCTCAGTAGGTCTGCTTTACATTGCCACTTCTGTCACATGCTGCTTCACCAGGCAAATCACATAAATATCATTGCCTCCAGATACATGAAGAAACTGCCAAGTGTGAAGAAGGAGTGTGGATTTACAGCTCATTAGTTACTTTATACAGATGCTTAAATCTCAGGTAAATGCAAGATACATTGCCTCACTTTCAGTAAGGGTCAGAGCTACCTCACATTTACTCTGGAGCAATAACCACACAGACAGTTGCCATGGAGTATTAAATGAGCTGTAAATCCATGCTCATTTACTAGGTGGCAACTTGTTCATGTAGCTGTCTCCTCTGTCTATGTAATAGGATACGATGCTTCATTTTCCCATCTTGGGTATTTGTATAGACAAGCATAATTTTTGGATGCATGCAGCATTTTGTGCATTGGCTACTGTGATAGGAACAACAGTAACAACAAAAAAATATCAGCAGTGAAATTACTAGACACTGGTACATTTTATCCTTGTTTGAAATTTTTTAACTGGAAGTTAATCTATAGATGAGGTGAAAAAACAAGTGACAGTTGTCTAGGACAGATGGATTCTAAAATGTGGGTATTTGAAAGAGGAAGAAACAAGAAAAAAGACTTTATTTAAGAACTTACATCATTGCAAGGTGTTAACCCGGAGGCTCACTAACACCTTTGTGAGCTTGGTCTTTTGTTAACCACTTCACAGTTTATTCTAATAGTAGACACTGGTCTTTGCGCTTGCCTTCTGTATCTGCTGTGGTATATCTGGTGTCTTAAGCCTTGTCTTCACCTGTTGGCTTACAGAAGGTAAGAGTTAGTTTCAAGGCATTAGGGCTTACGGATGGAAACTCAGATGTTTCTTATAATGCCTCTGTAAAATTTTCCCAGTTTGTGGAACTTTGACCGATGATAACATTAAACTAAGCATTGCATTTTAAAGGTTAGTTTGTGCAAGCATGAAAGGTGTCAGCAAGGGAAGAAAACTATGAGAGAGACTGCTACAGTATAGGTTATATAAATATATATATTTTATATTGATAGATCATACTTGGATAAAAAGTAGTGGTACATAACTGACCATGTATAAATGAATGCTGGACTAAAAGGTCATTTTTCAAAGTCAGGTCTAGCACACAGCTTTTACAGACACATCATTTATACTACTTGCAATGATGGAGCAGCACCACCATTCAGATGGAAGAGTGGATTAAGGAGCTAAGCTAGGAAGGTGAAATTGAGAACTAGTGAAACAGTAAAATGGAATATCCAGTTACATTCTATCAAATTGTGAAATGGAATGTGAAAAAAGAATTTATTGTAGGATGGAGGGAATTGCATTTTTGCTATAGAAAGGCTTTTTTCAAGGGGAGGATTTTTCTTTCTAAATATGTTCTTTTCCTAATTCATAATGATCCCACCCTCATTGTCTCTCACATAAAAATGAAAAGTAGTGTACTGTAAAAGAAAAGTCTTCTCTGCTTGAGCCAACCACATGCATACATAGGTGGTGGTTACCATGAAATATCTGCTCTTTATCTGTTACTTTGCACCTTGTTAACCAGATGGACCAGAGAGGTCTTGGTTGTGCTCTACTTATGCTCCATATAGTCAGCATTTGATGGTGCAAATACCCAGCTACCAATCTCCTGTACTGCTGCTGCTCTCTCTCTGTTTCATGGTTCAAGCAATAGGAGTATGGATTAAAAAATATGGGAGCTAGAAGGAAACCAGAAACTAAATTCTTAAACAGCAGGCTTAGATTTTGCATAAGGCTTTTCATTAGTTTGCATCTTCAGAAAAGACAGAGATAAAATCATCTCATGAAATATTGAAACCACTTCTGCCCATACGAATAGCTGAATGTGAGACATCTCCCTCTACCCTCCGAAATGGAAAATAAACCTTGTGAATGTTATGAGTTATTGAATAATAATATGGCAGTAGTCTAATGCTGCTATTGTTGAACCTAAATGAAAAACCTTATTAATCATGGATTTGACAGCTCATTCAGTTATAATAATGTTTCCTGTCAATCCAAGCTCTCATTATAATTGGATCTTACTTAGAAAGGAAGATGCTCCATTGACTGCTCAGATGGAGAAAAATATAGGTTTGAAAATGAAAATATCAGTCTGAATTCTGTTTCCAGGGAGCCTGCTTATGCATTTACAAGTTGGATAACACTTTAATCCTTGCTGTGTGTCACATTTGGATGTTGCTATAATAAGATTCTCTCACTGACTAGACACCATCTCTACAGTCATGACAGTGGAAAGTGAAAGCAGGAAGAGTAAATGAAACTTCTTCTTGGGGATGCTGGTATATCATCACTACGACCTAGTTGCAAAGAATTAACTGAAATAGATGGCTTGTCTACATAAAGAAGTGTGTTAGGCTGTGAATTTACAGCTTATTTGGTTTTCTGCATGGCTTCTTTTGTGTTTACGAAGTATGAGGAAGTATTAGTGGCATTGAGAGGAGATTGAGTTGCTTCAAACCAAGGCGATTTAGTTTGCTGTGGGAGTGTTTACAGAGAAAGTTAGTGTCAAGGAACTGTAAATTCATACCCTAACTTACTGCATGATATATTTGTAAACAAGGCCAGAGACAGAACAAGCACAAGCAGCTGAGGCTGTTATCAAAGTAGATGAATATTCAGGCCAAGACTGAAAGCACTTCGAAAATCGTTTCAGATAAATGTCAATTAGGAGACACTTTGTGGGCAAAACCCACAAACTTCATGTCGGAAGCCCCAGTTCTGTGGGTGTAACAGGGAGAGGTGGTGCAGTCTGTGTGGGTCACAGTTTTCTAAGGACACAGAAACCAAAGGGTAAGTAAAGCTTAGACTCAATTTTAAAAATAAAGGTTTTATAGAAAGCTCATTTCTAGAGCAGCTGAAACAGTGATTCCCAGAAAGTGTTCTTGTTCACTGATAAACCAGTGTAGTTACAATAAATGGTAACTTAGAATAGCTTTCTATTGAGTAGGATAATGCCAACCAGCATAAAGACATCAGATTGTTTTCACTGCCTTGCAGGATAAGTAGCAAATAATCTGGTAGCATCAGGAATTCTTTGCATGAGTGTAAGGGCTTACTGGTTGTGTGCTTGAACCTACAGCAGGTATACACGCTGAGAAGAGAGTGAGTAATCTTTTCTCCCTCCATGGCTCAACTGATGGGAGAATAGGCTGTAATCAACACCGGAATTTAGTAGCTGTATAGAGACAATATGCTTTCTTCTATTATTTGTCTTCAGTCACTGCAGTTTAGCACTATCTTTTATTTTGCTTTGTGCCAAGCAGAGACAACTTAGTCTTCACTGAGATCGCAGTGCCTGAGAGAAATAAGGTCTAGTCTAAGAATGAAAATGTTACAAATGTGAACAGGAATAAAAATACAAGGGAAAGTGGAAAGTGCTTGTTTTGGTTTTGTTGCTGTGCCTTTATTTTTAATGCACACTGGCTGATTGATTTCTTATCTCTGGATGAATAAATAAAAGTCAAGATTTGTTTCAGGTGAGGAGTTGATATCAGAGGGGATTTCTTGTATTGCTACAGTGCAAAGATCTTTCAGTCATAGACCAGAAATCATCATGTGTCTCTACAATCATGCATGTACCGCAAATTTGTGGAGGTTATGCAATGGGTTGTAAGTGTCTATTAGCATAAAATGTCCATACAATCTGTCAACAGAACTATGTAATTTGAATGGTGGAGTAATAATTCAAGTAATACTATTCACAGTATGTAGCTTGATCAGCAGCTGTTGAATATATAAAATAAATATTTATATTCATGGGATAGGTCTGAAAAGGTCAAATAGGAGACATTTTAAACCATGTTTTTAATTTGTAGCTCTATGTTTAGAGTAATAAATCATAGCAGCTTTCAAAAATAACAA
Organism: Scytalopus superciliaris; assembly: GCA_013400415.1. Lineage (NCBI taxonomy): Eukaryota > Metazoa > Chordata > Aves > Passeriformes > Rhinocryptidae > Scytalopus > Scytalopus superciliaris. The sequence continues at coordinate 887,592 of VXBX01004943.1, forward strand.
AGGCAACCGTAACATATGACTCTCAAATGTCTACGGACTGTAGATTAAACTAATTTGTTTTTTCTGAGCACCTAAACACAGTTTCTTTATTTGTTGGTTGTGAACTCTTCTGTAATTACAAAAGGAGATTTGATACCTAATGGCATAAAACATTATGCTAACAATTTCAAATTAATGGACGCTTCCAGCTTATTTCAAAAGACACATTGCCAAGTACTGCCATCGTATTTTTCATAACTTTTTCAAATGTAAATACATTTTCAAATGCACGAGTGTGATGTGTATTTGTAATTTTCAAATGTAAATGCAACTTCTCACCCTGTCTGTAGGTAGAGCACAACTGTAATAACATGACAGTCTGAAACACTAATTTGTTGATTTTAAAAATCCTTTACAAATGTTTTGCATGTTTATAGATTGTATGTACCCTAACCAAAATGTCATGCTTGAGTTTCTCTCAACATGTAGTGTCATTCAGATGTAACCACAAAGAAAACTCCTCCCTGTTATGAAGATTCCTGATGGAACATTTGGTTTTTCTAGCTGATTCTGGTCATTAGGCCATGCTAAATAGTTTTCTTTCTGAAACCCATACTGTGAGCACACTTTCGACTGCTCTACTGTTTGCCTAGTTCCTCAGTTGTGTCTACATTTTGATGTGTTCTGTCTTAGGCTGTCTGTGCTGGGATAGGTGGACTTCACGGGACATGTGCAGGTGTGGTTTAAAGAAATACAGCTCCATTTGCTTCAATGGAATTGAAACATCTTCCAGGAAGTGCAAATTTGGAATGTTTGTTTTGGGAGAGGAAAATGGCGTGCCTGTTTCTTCAGAGCTGGGCCAGCATGTTGCAGTGACTGATGGCCTTGTACAGCCTAGCAACAGAGAAAGGTGCCTTTGCTTGAGTTAGAGCTGCTAAGAACTATGAGCTACACTGCTAAGCTTCCGCTGGGGTCTGTACTCTTAGCAGCTACTAGAGAGCCAAGCAGACACCTCGTGGTTAGCTGGATCACTTTTTCACTTTTGTGTTGATGAGGTTTCAAGACTGTAAGCAGAGCAAGGACATGTGGAACATGTAGATAGGTACACGTATTTATTTTTGTGCCTTGATCTGGAGTTGGCATAGCAATTAATCCAAACCAATCGATAGACATCTTTTTCACAATAGTGCTGTGATTACTGCATTATGGTCATGCACAATGCCCATCAGCAGTTCAAGTGAAGCCCTGGTTCTGTGCCTGTGTTGACTTGGGCACTGCACAGCTGTGCAAGTACAAGGTCTGAGAGATGAGATACAACCCTGGTTCAGAAGGAAGTGTTTTGGCAAGGAAGGCTGAGTCTTAAGTGTCCCTGTGTCATCCAGAAACATACAACCTAGAGGAAAACAAACATTCTCAGATGCCTGTTTTCAGCACCAGCCTACAAGCTGCTCTAGTGTTTGCCTTTTTGGCTCTCCTAGTTATGTAGCATGTGTTTTAGCCTCTCAGCCTTTTTCAGAAATCCCATGGCGTCTGGAAGTTTGGCCACATGCATATCAAGGATGAAGGTCATTCCTTCATAGAAACAGGCATAAACATTACTCAAGTTACAAGGCAATCCTCAATATGAAGGTTTGGGGATCCATGCTTTCCTGCTGTGCACATTTCATTCCTATTGAAGTGAAAATGCATTCAGCAAAAATGAATATGTTAAACATTTAATGGAATTAGTTAGTAGGGCTGGGAAAAAATTGTGTTTCTCAGATTTGTTTTTCTTAATAAAACTAAGCATTGTCATGCAAATTCTCTCTGAACAAAGAGACAAAGTAAGAATTCAAATGTCAGTTAGTCCTTCTGTTTCCAAAGCTCTTGCAATGCCAGTAATTGAAAGGGTATATTGGGTTCATGGATGTCTAACAGGTCCTTGTTTTCATTCACCACTTTGATTTGTAGCATTTTTTATAACAGCAGCTAAGAGCAGAGATGAAAAGATGTATAAATGTTTCAAAGACATAAGAAACACTGACACCTAAGAAGCAAGAGGTGTGGCTGTTTTTCTTCAAACTCTTATTTAAAATTGGTTGTGTTTGCTTAGTGGTCAAATCTGTTTGAAGTCTTGAAATGAATAATGGGAATTTCTGAAGACTCCATCTGTACTGCTGATGAAGATGTAAAGTATCATCTTGAATTAAAAAATAATTCCAGTGAGTTTTTAATACCTTTGTTGTGACAAAGAAAACTTTAATTACATGAATTTTTATGTGAAAAAATCCATTTACATAAGAAGAAAAGAGAGTGGTTTGTAGTCCTGCCATAAATTTTGATTCCTACATACTGAAACATTGCATACATGAATGTATTGGTTCACTTTCAATTTCAGGTAAAAGCACATATACATGTGTTGTGGTTTTCCTTTTCTCATTGGTACATAAACTAACTATTTGCTAAAATTCTGCCCCACCCATACAGGGCGGTTTAATTGAATAGGTCCTCTCTATCTCCATCTCCTTCTTCCTCTCTCTCCTCTCTGTATGTTGCCAACATAGCATGACAAAGTACACAATTTTTTAGCTCTCCTTTTCTTTTTCAATTTTATGAATTCATTTAATTCATGCTTATTACACAAGCATCTCAGTGTATTAAACTTCTGTCCTAGATAATTTTCAATGGCAGATGAATCATCCACAGAATAATTTTGTACTGAAATTCTTTTTTTTCATTGGTGTTTAATAAATGTGTCCCCAGCTACTAATCACACAGGGTCCATATTTTCATTAATAGGTGCAATAAAATAAATTTATTTCTTTTTCATGTTACTTTCTGATTTTTAGTTCACTAACATTTCTCTTTCATGTGGCAGATGTATGTGAATAGATTTAATTTATAGAGAATTATGTTTTACAAAACACCACACCAATATTGGGAGCCCTTACCTAAAACACAGTAAATGGGTTTTCTACTAATTTAACTGATATAGTCATGGCTTACAGACAGATAACCTTGGACAAGATTTTTTTTTTTTTTTCAAATCTGAGAAAACTCTCTACAGATATACAACCACTAAGAGCATTTTTGTGCACCTATGTTCATTACCTTTAAAAGCTTGTTCAATTATGGAAAGATGCCATCTCTACTGTTTCAAAGAAAGAAACCAAACCCATAAAAGGCACATCTTTTCACATTAGATTTGTATTTACTACGGCCTAGTCTAACAATAAATGCCAGATTCCTCTTATTCATCTGTACATGAATTTTTTAGTCACTTAGGCTGTGTTCTACATTTTACAACAAATGAGGTGATATAAAATCTCCATTTAATAAATTGATCATTCTGGAAAAACATCAGTGTCATTCAACTTGCAGAACATAACTGATGAGCAAAATGTTCGTAGCAAAGCATATTCAATAGAAGTTCAGAGGACAAAGCTCTTGCTAATGCCTCTGTTTAGAGCACTACCTAGACTCCTGCTATCGCAAACGTTTTTCTCCTTACATAATTAAATGCATATTTTTAACATCACATACTTCTTGTGTCTTTTGTGGGCCCATTTGGATCTATTCTTTGAGAAGAGAGAATGCGTTGTCCGTACTTCGAAATAAATGGAATTAGAGATAAGAAAATAGGAGTGCAATTGTTGGCTTTCCAGCATTCCCGAGGAACATTTCACAAGAGAACTGTCTTATTGCATGTCAGCAGGTAAAAGTATCATTACCTAATGTCTCCTGAGAAGAGAAAGGAAACAAAAAGAAAAAAAAGGCACAATATTGTATCACCTATGAAGCACCATCAATGTATCACAGAAAGATGAATAGCCCAGTTGTAGTCCCTCTGTTTGAAGGGATCATAACCAGTTGCAATAAAGTAGAAATGCTTTGGCTCCAAGGCAGTGCTGGATGCAGCCATGTGATTGAGTCCAGTGATCTTAATGTATAGTGTCTTGCGTTCTCTTCCCTGAGAGTTCAGAGGCACGATTCCTTCTGGCTGTAATTTGCACCACTCTAATTTCTTTCAGACAAGGCATTAATTCCTATTATAGAAGAAAGTTAAATTTTACAACCCTTTTGTGACTGATACACGTTCAGGCAGGAGGTTACTTCTCATTTGTGGATACTAACAGCACACATGATTGACATGAGGAGCATGCACTACTGCTTGTTATTTCTCTTTAGAAAATTTTAAATTCTCCACCAAGTGACCTGCAAGTTCAGAGAATACACTGACTCTGACAATAATTAATAGTAAAGGAATTTCTTTTTCTTTAAATGTGAGCATATATAAATTTTACGGCCCTTTTCCCTGTTGGTATTTGGTAGTATTTTCAGCCAAAATTGCAGAAGTTTTGTATAAGAAGCCTAGAAACCTTGGTTATAGAATTCCCTTGTTCTATATGTTTTTTCACTATGTTTTGTCTTTTGGAGAGCTGAAGGGCTTGTCCTATCAATTCATGAATCTATATGTTCATTCTCCTGATCTACAAATGTAAAACTGATTCACTCAAAATGCCTGGAGGATTAATAATTTAAATAAAAACAATCAGGACTGAGCTGGTGCTTTACAGTCAAAAAATATCTTTTCCCTATACTATTTCCCCTTCTAATGCTTAAATAGTTCCTCTAGCATTAGTGGAGCTGTGCTAATTTATACCCACAGAGGACTTGGTCTCAAAAGTCTAATTTAGATGACAACACTGAAGTGCAAGGACTTACCATTTTTATTTGTATGTAAAGTACCAGGCACTCAAGTAGTTGTGTGTCATTAAATTATTTCTAGAAAATAAATTGCCATTTGGAAGGTTTGCTCTTGGGTGAAATTATATTGTTTTGTATGACTTTAGACAGATGCAATGAGTTAATTTGAACAGCTGCTCTTCACTTCCCTAATTTTGTTTTCTCTCCTATCTCCCATCTCTCCTCTGCTGAGCTTGCCTTCTTCACCACATCTGACTGAAATAAATACATCCTTGGACAGTAGCTCATGTACTTCATTGCAATGTATTCTCTGTCCTGAAGGGCCTTGGTAAAAAATGAGGTAGTAGGGCATAAAACTGGCCGATGTCAGCTATAGCTCCTGGGACAGCTAAAAGCTGGATGATAAGAAGACTATTTTAAGCCATCAAAGCTCCCTCTTCCTAAGCTATACTTTTTTTGTTGCACAGCACAAAATTTTACCCTAGGGTTTTTGGCTGAATGGTGATGGATTTGACAACAGTCTCACCTGTATACTGGACATGTAACCATTAACAGGGCACTTAATTTCAGAGGAACTGTGCAATTAAGATAGCTGATGTGCTTCTACTTTTCAATCCTCATGTTAGTAATTTCATAAATGCTGGTTTCAGCATTCGGTTTTGTCTGCATAAATTGCTGTAATATTTGCCTTAGTGGTACCTGAGGCATGCTGCCCTGTAGCTCTGGTCCAGTTCTGATGCTGTTATTCTTACACATTAGCATTTCCTTGTGTCAAAATTAGTATGAAGTCAGCAGGACAGTCATGAACATACATAAATGGTGCTAAACATGAGAGAGGGCTTCCTTGTTTGCAAACAGTGAAGAAGAGATGATCCTTGCTGTAAGAGCTTGCCATCTGGGGAAAAAAGAGTAAACCTGCAGAAAAAGCCTGTATCAAGGTTAAGGCTGGTGTTATAGTTGATGAAATGGAAATGGAAACCTTATGTGGCCTGAAAAGACATTATGGGCAGTGAAGGAAGCTATGAATCGAGCCTATTGCTTTTTAATATGTGTTTCTGTGCCTGTCATTTAATCTCAATATTCATCAATGCTTACTTGCCTTATAGCCCAGTGGAATACAGTGTACTGCATTCTGCTTTCTAATGCTTGTAAGTCAGGTCCCCTTGGTGTTGTAGATAATACCATGAGCCAATTGGTAATTATTGTCATGGTGAACAGAATACATGGTGAACCTTCACAAAAAGCTACTCTTTGTTTTGAGGGATTAGGTTCACATTTTCTCAGTGATTTGAAGACATTGGGGTTCTGACAAACACATTTATGTAAGGATACCATTTTTATGATAAACAAGTTAATTGGACACAATTTTCTTTATTGGCAGACTATATTTAGATAAACTCATCTTTGTACCTTTAACCATAACTTAGGGGAACTTTTCTGACCTCGGACTTCTGCTTCATATAGAAAGTTTCCATCATTCTATATTAAAGAAATATATTTTATAAGTAAATCTATATTTGTGATGTGCACATGTATCTATTTTGTCAAGACTAAGGCAAGCCTGAGTTTTTCCCACATTTTTCATGTTAGTATTGGCTGTACAAGAGAACTGTATAAGGATAATATGAAGAGAGATGAGAACAAAAGACTACTGCTAGCTATAAGGATCCTGGGGAAGTATCTAATGCTATCGCAGCTGATTATAGCTTCAGTTTCTAGGCAGCTGGAGGGCTTTGCACACCTTGGGACTTGCCGTGGCCAATCACTGGAAAATAAGACTGGGATATTTGGATGAATAAAATTCCACTAGGAAATGGTGTGATGGTAAACATCCCTTGCACGGATATTTACAGTCATTGTATCACCTACAGGCCCACGTGGAGTGAGGGGCTTGGGGTGTCTGAGCCCTGCAGAAACATGCAGTGAGTGGCAATCCCAGCAGACATCCTCATGCTCTAAATAGATGGAGAACGCATGTCAGAAGGAACAGAGCAGATGACTTGCCTGCAGTCACTCAGCAGGTTAGTGGCTAGGTTTCTTGGCTAGCAGACCTGTTTTGTCCTGAACTAAATCTCTGGGCAGAATATTTTCTCTGCAGGTTTTGAAGAGAAAAATAGACTGAGACCCCAGATACAAAGTTTGTCAAACAGTGAGCTTACAAAATGAATTCAAAACAACCATAGTATTTTCTAAGTCAACATTGTTGTTCAGGCTGAATTAATGCTGTCCTTGGAAAGATGCACTTGTCAGAAGTCTGTAATGTGCCCCTATGCACCTATACCACATGTTAGCAAGAAGTTCTGTGTTAGAATAGCCTTGTGAAATAATATTAGGTATTAGTTTTGCATAGTAATTCTGAAGTAGTTGGAGATTGTCACTAGACACCTCTTTCTTGAATGATGCCCACTTTTGTACTGACAAACAGAATAAATTTGCCACCTTACTCTCCTGGAAGTCCCTACTTTTCTTACCTTTATAGTGGAAAGATGAAATATTGACAGGTAAGAAGAAATGCTGGAGGAATTGACTACTGTGCTTAGCTCTCCTCTGGAGCAAAATCCTCAAGAGACTCTTTTGTGCCAATATGTGTTACTGTTTCCCTGGCCCAAAACATTAAATTCTACTATGGCCATGAGGGAGTTGAAGTCAGGGGGCTGCTTGAAGTGAAGGATTTTGGTCAGGTATGAAAGAAAGGTTTTTAAAGGGGTAATTTTTAAAGGAAATTTTGAGATGAGCCAAAAAGGCTATTTTAACAAAAGGTGAAGTCTACTCTCCTGTACTACTGCTTTCAATCTTTAAATTACTTTGCAGCCACTGATAATGAGCAGTAGTGAAACGAGTGTGGCTCCGTTTCTGCCTCTGTGCATTCATTAACTGTTAAAATCTGATCAATTATTTAAGATCAGTATTGGAATTGACTGGCCTCTTGATTTTAAGCCTCTGTAATGCTACTGTGTTCAGTAATGGAACACCTGCCTACACTGGAAATTGGACCTTTGGTTTTGCTTTGTCTTCCATTAGGGCTGTGACCTAATAATTACCAAGTGAGAGCAGAAGGATGCTGCTTGATTTTATTAAATGCCCATGTGATACATTTCTAGCAAATAATGAATAACTATATAAATATTTTGGTCTATAAGACAAAAAGCAACACTCGCCCTGATGTATTTACTCGAGTTTGGGTTGATTTTCCTACTTTTATCATAAGCAAGACAAAAGTAGCCATTGGGAGCAAGAGATGTGCAAGACTGGAAGAAAACAGACTATGTTAATGAAATGTACTCAGCAGAGAGCCTATTACAGTGTCTGTCCTCTCTCCTGTGCCACTGCAGAGCTAAAAGTGATTGATAATAACCTTGTAGTTACAGTACAATTTGCCTACAATTTTATCGTTGCAGTCATGGCATTGATCTACAGTTAAATGAGATAATTCCTGTGTGCTATCTTGCCAGTCTGCCAGGAGCAATGCACCAATTGTACCTGTAAAGTCACAAAAAAAAAAAAAAAGAATACCTGCTTGAATCCAGTGCTTAATATAGAAGTTTTAGATAGCTACATTATGAAATTGCTATGAAGAATGTTCTTAAGTTTGTAAGAGAAGTGTGATGAGGACTATTTAAACCTAGAAATTTCTATCAGTAATACTGCTTTTATCCGAAGAGTATTTGATAGCCTCTGCTTTTCTCCTTTCACTATATGAATGCAAACCATTTTCTCAGGGCAAAAAAGCATGAAACTTTGTAACTGCAGTCTTATTTGTATTAAGTTCTAAGACATTAGAAAATGCTTATGCAACAAATACTAATCTGCCAAAGTGTTAGACTACTAGAAATATTGAAATAAGCTGGTTTAATACAAGAACTTTTGTTTCTGTCCCCCTTTTTTTTTATCTCAAGCATATGTATGGTAGATCAAAATTCAAGCTCTTAGAAATTTTACTGGAAAATTCCAGTGAAATCCTACTTTGGACTAGAAACCAGGTAGTTCAGTGAAAACTTTCTGAAGCTTTCAAAGACATGTGTAAACCTTTCACTCGGTTTCTTCCCAAATGTCTTCTGTCACCCAACACCCCCCAAACTTAAAATGAAACTTTTGGGACACAAAACCACACAGACCACCCCCTGCAAAGGTTTGCTAGAACCAGAACACAGTAAAACTTGCTGACCTCAAAGAGCTTTATGCTGTAAGTGTGGCTTCTTACTGCTCCCTAAATCTACCTCTCACTTGTATCAGAACCTCTTTTTGCTGTGCCAGTGCGAAATGGGGTCTCAAAAGGGAGCCAGTTACTGTCACAGGAGGTATGTTTCCCTGTTGCTAACATACTGGTTATAGAGGTGGCCAAATGGGCTAGCAGGAGTCAGAAGTTGCTGACCCAATTCTGTCTCAAAAGGAGGCATTGGAGGTGCCCTCATGTTGCCTATGACACAGCTTTTTAATTCACAGCAGGTTTTTTTCCACAGTTTCAATGAAGATTGCAGAATTTGGGACTCTGTGTCTTAGAATAATAAGTAATGCTGAAGGGAAGGCTTCTGCTGGCAAGCAGGGTTGCACCATCCCCAAACTGTTGCTACCTCACAGATGCTCTTTGATGATCCATGTGAAATTAATGAGAGATTTCAGTCCAGCTCCAGGTAGATTAGAGAATTTTTTCCCTAGAGCCACTGTCACATGCAGTGTCACCTGCTGTTGATCTTATTAGTTACCTAAGAAACCAAAATAAGTGTTGGAGGGTGAGGCTAACCTGAGATCTGCATTATTTTTATGTGCTGTCATATGTCACCAGGCACCCAGAAAACATAGATGGATTTGTTATTTTTGAAGTTTTCTACACCTAAGTAAATAAATAACTATTAAACCACAGAATTAATGACAACAAACTGTACATTCTTCTTTTATTCTTGCTAGTCTTCTCATATATCCACAAAGAAGTAAATAAATAAACTATGCCAAGTTATTTTCTCTATTTTTTGTTTGAATTTTGGTAGCACCCACAATATGGTAAACACTGTCCTCATCCGTGAAAAAATACAGTTTCTTCCCTGAATGTTTCTTGGTTTAAGACATACAAGATTTATATATCTGATAGATTATTCAGCTTCCTTCATGCCAAAAAACATACATTGCTGTAGAAAAAACATTGTTTCCAAATGTTAGGCCTGTACAGTACCACAGTGAGATTTTCCACTTGCCAAGTGGGATTGTTCACCATAGTAAACTTCAGTATGTATGAATGTGTTGGTCTCTAAGGCTCTGCTCTTGCAAACAATTATACATGTGCGTAGCTCTACTCACACAAGGATGCACACTCACTGTAGTAGACTAATATATTCCAGCTGATTAGATATTTTTCTTGCATTAATCTGTTTCTCACTGGGTCAAGGAGACAACAATAGCCAAAACCAGCCAAATGATTTTGAGAATTTGTGTTGCTTTCACTAAACTCTCAACAAGCCATTTTTCAACCAGCTTGAAACAAGCACCAGCCACCTCCAACACCACCTGTGACTTGACCAGGCTCATTTCAGGTTTGCCATTTTGTTTCAGCTCAGACAGCTTCCCTTCTGCCACATGCCTCTTCATTTGCATCACATACAGCAGCCTGATATGCTCATGATGGCTGGCCAAAGGCACAGCTGGGAGGTAGCCCCGTTTTGCCAGAGATGGAACACTTTTGCATGTGCTCCATGCCATGCCCCTGTACAGGACTGTACTTCCCAATGTCTGTTTTTGGTGAAATCACGGGAAAGACTAGCTTTGGAGAGATAAGTGACTTCTCACATCTGGCTGTGGTGAGTCTTTATTTCCCAGGCCTCAAGTTTCTTGTTGGCTGTGCCAGGCAGTTTCCTGAGGCAGCAGTGACTGACTTCGGACACTGCAGCCAAGAGCCTCTTCCTCTCCTGCTTGCCACCATTTTGCAAACCAGATGAAAGAAATGAGAGGAGGTTGGAGGTCAGCTGACATTTCAGAGGAAAAAAAAGTCTTGCTGCTGCCAATGCTGACAGTTTGATTGGACATGCTCAACTATTTGCTCCTAGAGCCAAAGCATGAGAGCCAAGTTGGTAGATCTGGGATACCAGCCTGCAATATTGCTTGCAAACTTCTCTGTAATGTAGGGCATAAAAACTCTACTGAAAATCTGACGTGTAGCACATATCATTGAGGGGAGACCTAGTCTGCATGTTTGGACTACTCACTGTCATTAAGTGTAAGAAAGTTGTCTTTCTTGTGCAATTAAAAGGACTGCAAATATTACCTCTCAAGACTGGCATAAGATTGATGTAATAATAATGTCTTTTAAAACTGTCTGTGATCTTGCTTAGGGTCATCTCAGTTTCCACCTCCTAGAAGAAAATATTCACACCAAAAAAAAGACGCAACTGACCATCCGAATGTTGAGCATGAAACCTCAGGAGAAGACAGCATTATATTTTTTAAGGCTGGCTGCTGAATTGGAAAGCAAACAAACAGTTAAGCTTGGCTCAAAGACTGAATTAGATTAAATTTTAGGCTGCAGAAATAATAGCTTTTCTGAATTCCCAAGGTAATTCAGTGGACTGAGGAAACCAAAGCAGTCCTATTAATGAAACTCATAAGAGTTACACAGATATCAATAGTTTGAAGTATGGTCCACCAAGCAAGTATTTATTTGCTCAAAGAATGTCCTATCTGGTTTATAGATGTGGCACTCTGAAAATGTATGTTTTTACCCTGACAGGTCAGAATGTAACAGCTGTGTCTGTGCCTAGATACAGGATACAGCAGATCTACAAATGCCAACATCTGTTTAATGCATTAGTCAGCTGCAAGGGTGCTTAGAACACCCTCACCCCCAATAAGGATATCTTCTTGGGCTTTGAAAATGTAGTAGGGGAACTATTTGCTTGATTATTTTGGTTAGGAAATGCAGTTACTCATCATTTAGAATGTCTTCTGCACAGAGTCTTTCAGAAAAACATTAAACAAGTGGTTTAAAAGGCCTGATTTGGTACACTGAAACCACAAGCTAAGTTCAGATCCTGTTTCTTGACGATGGACACATGCTGAACATGAATGAGCATGAACAGGGGATAAGCAACATCCTCTTTCAAGACTGCACAGTCATTAGTGTCATCTACAGAATGGTGGAACTAACAACCAGGGTTTTATCACAGTATCTTTGGTTTTACAAAAAAATGTATATTTAACATGGATGAAATTTCATGGTCTCCTTTTGAGCTACTACACTCAATGAAGAGGTGTGACAAATTAATAAAATCCAGATTCTCCTATATTTAACCCAAGCAAGCCAACAATTATTATACCTGAAGTATCATTCTATAATGAAGAAATTGTCCCATATTAAGAAGAGAAAAGCAGAGAAAGGAGACCTATTTGTCAAGCATGATACCTGACTGAGAATAAAATAAAATATTAAATATAGAAAATTTGCCTAACTATTAAAATACCTTAGAGGACGTTATCACAGACCTTTCTGTGTCTGACAAAAATAAACCACAGGTGTTCACTTGTCTTTTTAATAGCATCCCAAATAAATGGAATACATTGAAAACGAGTAACTACTGTCTCCAGATTAGTTCCTTTGGGACAACAGGAATGAGTGTCAAGATACCATCACAATCAAGCAAGGAAAGAAAACACATAATTGCCATGTAACTCCTGGGAAGAAAATACAGGAGGTCAAGCACAGTGTTGTTTGCTGGAAGAAGCCTGTGGTATGACACATCCAGCTCTGTTCTGTGGATAAACTCATTATGCATTAATATGAACATGTGTGTTACAGGCCTTGACTTTCACAAAATAAAGTAAAATGACTGAATATGAACCTTCTATTATTCGACATTTCTTAGTGTATGAGTGAAATACCACCATCACTGTTTTTCATGCTGCTTATTAGGATGACTTTTCAGTTGTTATTCTGTAAGCCAAGAAGTAATGGGTTGAGATTTGTACAGATCCTCTCTTCTCACTCGTCTCTTTTTGAATAGGCTTAAAAGGCCCTTATAAATGCCACTGAGGTATAGCTCTGAACATTGTTGGAGTGTCAAGCCTGTCCTACAAACCCGGCTCTCTGGAGAGAACTTAGAAAGAGAGTGGATTTAACAAAAGCGATGGAAAACAGTTATGAGCAGAGAAGAATATTTAATTCTCATTCTCACAGTTTGGTATTGAGGCAGATCAGTCTCTGGCCTGGCTCTGAAGCGAGCTGGTGATCAGGACCTGCAGTTTGCCATAGAGATGACCCAGAGAGAGCTCTCAGACATCCAGTAGATCCATGCCCAGGAGGGAGGGTGGTTCAGGGCAGGGGGCAAGAAGTAGAAGTGCATTACAGACTTTCATTTTGATACTGTGGAGCAAGTGCCCTTGAAAGCCTTTCCACCCCTTACTTTCTGGTCCCTGTAATGAATTGAGAAATTTTGAAATCTAAAACGCCAACAGAGAAACAGAACAAAAAGTCTCCTTTTAGTAGTTTCTATAAGTACTTGTAATTAGAAGTACTGGGGGGTGGGTACTTCCCAATTTGCCAGAAGTTCCAGGATGTGAACATCCTTTCTGACCCCCATGACTTGGCTAGGTTTGCTAACCACCAATGTGCAATTTAACACAGCTGCTGGGGAATTTATTTTCAGAGCTCTGAAATTATGTTGGAGAAAAAAGAACTAAAAGAGAAGTGAAAAATGAGGCAGAGTAGTTTCTTTATGACAAAACAGACTAGCTTCTAGTGGGCAAGCTGAAATATTTATATACTCATATCTTTGTGTACATTTATGTGTATGTATATGTGTGAGAAAGTAAAATTCTTGAAGGAATCGAAACATTGCAGAAATACCTGTTAGAATAGGAATGCATTTTACTAATAAAATAACCCATTTTTCTTTCACTCCTGCTGTTACATTCCCCACTGTGGCCTGGAAACCAGATGATTTTGAAAAACAAGAAGCCTGATGCTGAACTCATCCGTGACTGAGTAAATGCAGAATAATGCCTTCAAACTACAGGGAGCGACTCCAGATTTACACCCAGTTTCTGAGGTCCGAGTCCAGTCTGAAGCATTTAATTCCTAGCAATGCAACGTCCTGCTGCTTTCCTGGGGCTGCTGTCTGCCATGCACAGCATTTTCTGTCATGCAGTAAGAGGACACACAGTGTGAGCTCTGCAGCTGGACTTGCAGACTTATGCTAGGAAGGGCAGCACAGCAGTAAGAACTTGAAAACAATTTATTTTAAATATCTTGCTCCCCCTCTCCTCCCCATCCCCACTCTCTGCAGGACCACAATTAGAGGAAATGGGGCAGGATACATTCAGACTAAGGGGAGCCAGAACAAGGCTGGAAGCAGATCAGGAGTTCAAGGGGAGATTGAACAAATACTTGAAAGAGAGACCCTTTGAGAGTTACTAATAGACAGACCACGTCAAACTCAGGAAATTCCCTAAGCTGAAAATAATAAGAGGCTGAGACTCTATTTGGATGTATCAGGTCGCCTTGCTCTGTTCTCACTCTTCCTTGATGTCTCCTTAAGGCAGTGGTGAAGAAAGAATACTGTGTGAGATGCATTTTGACCTGAACCAGTATGGCTGTTAATTTACTTTTTAGGGGCAGAGATTTTAGGACTGAGGGAGAAACAGATGGGACAACGGTGCAGTGAGGGTTGCCTTGTTTCATGTTCTGTATCAGGAGTTACAGGAAATTTCATTCTTCATTTAATTTCAATGCAAATTTTCAGCACACTAAACTGCACTTATGTTCACATCAGCTTCAGCATTCAGATTTCAGTCTGTTGAGTAGATTCCATCTGCAGTTTGGCAAACCTGTAGGTAATTAGCTCTCCCTATAATTATATTTCAAGTTAATGTCCTATTAAAGATAAATGAGAAGAATTCACATCTTCTGCTTAAGTGGTGATTGCAGAAAATGCAACATTTCATAGCCTTTGAACAAACAAGCACTTCCATTTGCCAAGGTGAGGTGCATTTGTAATACAGAAGCAGATCTCAGAAACTTACTTCTTCAGGTGTACACTATTTTTCTCCCTACAATTTCAGTGCTTAGTTGGGTGAGTAGCCCAGGAGAAGAGCAAAGCCTGCCTTGGGGTTAAGGCATTGGACTCTCCAAGAAACTATGGGGTCCTCTTCTTGCTTCCTTTCACAGTTGCCATGAGTGCCATGGAAACCAGGATTTTCACAGGTGGTGGCTCGTAACTGGGTTTCATTGCCCAATCAGAAACAGTCCAGGCTTAATTTCTTTCGCTGAGAGCTCACAAGTGTGGCTGCAATTGCTGTGCTGTTGGCAATGAAGGCATGGTGGTGAAGAGTCAGGGTGTATGGAAAGGTGGCAGCTTGTGGCACCTCACTGACTCCTACCTACTTTTTGAAGCTATGTGGAAAAGAGCACATTTCAATTTGCCAGCATGTAAAATGTAGAAAACAATACTTGCCTTTCACTACATAGTGTGCTGAAGAGTGAAAGTGCTGTTTAAGACTAAGTATTTAGAAAAAAAAAACAAGCCTTAAGATAAAAACATAGCTGCAAAAATAAATGTATTATTATCCACATTACAGTAAAGATGAAAAAACTGTTCTCTGCTCTGAGGCACTGAGGATCAAGCACTCCTGCCTTTATACATTTAGCGGGAAGAGATGGCGCTAGGAGAGCATAATGCAGATGTGTATTTTGCATTTGAACTATTGCTAAAAGATTTTAAAATATCCTTTGATTTGTAACACTGATAGCTGAAGGTGTAAGCCTGGTCATTTTGTGCTGGCTAATAGAGCATTATTTCATCCCAGGCCACTCAAGGGTGCACAGCATCATTTTCTGTTTTCTTTTGCTTTTACACACACAGAGCAGGAAAAAATTATCTGGGAAAAGAGGATGAAAGCTTCAGTTACCCAGAGACATAAAAGACCCTTTGGTAGGAAACCCTCATTTCAAAGTCTCTTGAGACATAATCTGTCCTGTTCTAGGATAGATTTTGGGAAAGAAAAAGCTCTCATTCAACAAATGATTAAATGAGTACTGTGAGCAGTGAATGAGTACATGAAAGTCATTGGATTAAGAACAAAAAGCTTGGGGCTCTGAATTTCTGGAGCAAGCAAAGGATTTTAGTAAAATGCAACAGCAGTACACTCTTATGTGTTTTTTATTGATGACTTAATGCAATTTATTTTGTCTCAGCTGTAGAAAATTTACCTGAACTGTGGGAACTGTCAGTGAAGAGTGGCAGTATTTCATTAGCTCCTTAAAGCCCTCACAAAATTTCTTAGAAAAGCATTTACCATTCATGTACAGCAGCCCTTCTTTAAAGGTCATCCTGTCGGCTGGATCCCTTTTTTCCCTCCGTTTGCTACTGCCCCTGCAATTATTAAACCTCAGCCTCTAAAATTACAAGATTGCAAGTTTTCACCATTATTTCATCCCAAAAAATCATCAAATCTGATCGAGCATTTTTTTTTTTTCTGCCTAATCGCAGACGTAACCTCGAAATTTATCGTGCTTGTGGGATGGACCAAAAGGAGAAATCTTTTCCAGAGGAGAGTCCGGGTGCCAGGTGTTCCTTGTTTTACGGCTGAGCCGCGAGCCCCGGCAGCTCCGATCCGGCGGGAGCGCTCGGCGGAGCGGCGGGATGCGGCGGGATGCGGCGGCGGACAGAGCCCCCTGGCGGTGCCCGCTGCCCCCTTCATTCCTCTTTGCCGTGCGTCACTGGAGTATTTGTCCCAGCTCACAGATAAACTGCATGTCGGGCCGGGCTCGGTGCCCCTGATTTCTCCAAGACCTTTCGGTGTCGTACATTATTTGCTTTTATTTTCGTAGAAATGGACCTGGCTAGAACATGGTTCTCTGCGCTGGTTTGTTTTGTTTTTAAACTCAAATATTCTTATTCAAGCTCTGAACAAGGATTAACTAATACTGTCCCTACTGTTAGGAAAACATCACTTTTTAAATATAGTGTCTGAACCCTTAGAATGAGCCTACAGCAGCATGTGCCTATGATCTAGCATGACTTTATTTATAGTCTCCCCCTTTTTAACCTTTGGGAAAAGAACCTGGAGCAACCTGGTCTAGTGGAAGGTGTCCCTGCCAATGCAGTGGAGGTGGAACTAGGCGACTTTTAAGGTCCTTTCCAATCGAAGCCATTCTGTGATAAAACCCAGACTACTGATAATGAAAGTAAAATTAATTGTTATTGCCATTATGTACAGAAAGTAGCTTGTGCGGAAGAAACCTATTAAGTGCTTGAACCTGGATCAAAGAAGCCTAATGTGATCACATGTTTTGTGTCCCTTTTAGGCAGAGTAGAACTATAGACTAATGTAATTTTGTTCCTGTCTTTGAAATGATGTAACCTTGACCCCTTTGTCAAAAATAGCTCATCTGCAGTTTGTAGCAGCTTATGAGTCCTGCAGGCAAATAATAATTCTCCAAAGTGCTCTTGTCCTGTATGTTAATAAGGCTAAATGAGGATTCTTTTTATTGCCCCTTGCCTTTCAGAAGTATCTCTAACTAGCTCTTCTCCTTTTCCACAGTCCAGTGGACTGTGGAATATGAAGACTTGATATCATGTACTGGAATCAGTGCAATGGAGAAGACTGTTAAAATTCTTTGCTACAAAATCATAGACCCTTATCGATACCTTTGCTATGGGTACACTGTGCCCTTGCAAAAATTACCTTGATTTGCAAGATAAGTTGGCTTGCCAAAAGATCATGCAAGAAGACTACCTTGGGATACAAATGAATAATAATCTAAAGGTAATTGTTTCTTTTCAAGTGGAATAAATCAATCCTAACTGTCTACCATAATAATAGAGATTTTGAGAGGTGTCAGCAATTTGCATGTGTGTGTTCCCATTATTCAAATCTGTATTTCCCATCTGTTAGGTGGGAGCACCGATTCCTACTTCTAGTTATACTGTGGGTGAAATATATTTTCATAGAATCACAAAATGGTTTGTGTTGGAGGGGACTTAAAGATCATCTGGTTCCAACCCCCTTGCCATGGTCAGGGACACCTTTCACTAGACCAGGCTACTCAAAGAGCCATCCCTTGAACACTTGCAGAGATAGGGCACCCATCACTCTTTTGCAGAATCATCATATGCAGCTTATGGGGATAAATTGTCTTTTTTGTCTGTGTTTGGACTGTGAAATCATTCATCACACTTTCATTCTATGTATACAGCCTTTTTTTTTCTGGCAGAAAGGTACATGCAGCAATTAAGCATTTTATGGATAAATATACCCATGCAGTACATGCCAAAACAAAAAACATATATCTAGAGCTTTGGCTTGGATTTGTGACGGCAGTAGAGAGTGCCACTCCAAGCTGTCTTTAAAGATTGCAGTAAAAGGTTTATGATCTGTATCTACTAGCATGGGTGACTTGTAATAAATGTACTCCAAAGGTGTAGTGCCATGTCCAGCACTGATTGCTCTGACAAATGAGTACTCCTCTTCACTAGAGTCATTTGTAATCATGTAACAGCTTGACTTTCTGTCTGGAAAAGCATAGTTTTGTCACATTGGTTTATGCCACTACATCTCTCTCAGCATTTTCAGAGACTATGACAGCTGTTGGTTTCATATTTACTCCCACATTATTCTGTACTTTAAACAAATGTTGTTTCTCCTTCTCTACTCTGAATGTTCTAGATGCTGTGGAGGCTTTCTTTCCTTAAAAAAAAAAAAAAAAAGGCAACAAAACGATAACGTGTGTTATGAACACATGTATTATTTTCCTTTTTTGTAAACAGATTTAACAGCCTTTTTTCTTACTTGCTTTAAGAGCTTCTCTTTCTTATGTTCCATCTTAGAGATTACAATAATTTTGCTGGGCAGCTCCAGAGTTGATGGTTGGGTTTTTGTTGTTTGTTTGTTTTATGATTTGTTATTGTTAGGGGGAGCTGGGGAAGGGAAGTGTTGTTTGTGGGGGCTTTTGTAAGAACCTCTACGGAATTTCATGGGCTTACTGAGTAGTTGTGACCAAATACTGCTGCCTGTGGAATACTCCTATGTGTGGAATATGGATTGCCTTCAGTATTTTTGGGTTGTATCTTGCAAAGGAGCAGGAATTTCCCACTGGTGCATCATGGGTTACAATTGGCTCCTGTAAGAGGAAAGCTTAAATAGACCAGAAATTCTTCAACCTGAAGAAGAGGCAATTCAGGAAAAAGAGTAAAAACCTGATGCAGTGAGAAAATTAATAGAGACAGATTACAGCAGCAGCATGAAATTATGAGGTAGGGAGCAAAAAAACCCCACAACCAAAGTAAATTTCAATGCAGAAATAAATTCTGGAGCTCATTGCCATGTGATGTTGATAACAGAAATGTAAATGAGTTAAAAAACAATTAGACACAGTAATGAAAGAAATATTCACATGGAAACAATTGCTGATAGCCCAATTTTTTTAAGTCAGAAGAGAACACAGCTTGGAGCTATGAGTAGAGGATGATAGTGCACACTTGTATTGCAGAGGAAATTGGCATTTTGGGAACAGATTTTGTGTGACTCAGGCTGTAGACAGGGAAAGCATTACTAGCTGTGCAGTACCATTCATAAGGGTAAGAACTACTGTCAGATTTCACTGCTTCTGGAGCAGACAAGCAGATAAGAGAGCTCATGCACACACATACACATACATACAGTGTGTTAAACTCTTCAGGTAATCAAGGGAAATTAATTCAAACTATTTACTCCAAAACTCGGTTTGCTACTGCAGTGTTTTCAGTTCGTGCACCTTCAATAAACTGCACTCACAGCTTCTGCAGAATGCTGGCACTTCTGTTCTTGCACTAAAGTGGTGCATCACCATCCCTTTTGTTCTCACCTTAGTACTCACACTTCTTTGTATCCTGTTTGACAAAACACTTCCTATTTCCTGAGAGGAACTGCGTACATTTAGCCTACCTTACCTTTACAGCTTTGTCTTCCAAGTTGTTCATGGACAATGAGCAAGCCTAGAGTTGTAATGGGCAGTGCCTAGACACTGGGGTAAAATTTTTAGTTCATGCACCTGTAGCTGTTGGTTGTACTTTTCCAGATGCTGAGATTTGGTGTTTCCTCATAAGGAGTCTCTTGTAACAAGTGACTGTAGTTCTGATCATGAGTTTTTAATTGAACTAGTGTTTCTTCTGGCAGTAACTACTGAAAGCCATGGCTGATAACCCGATGTCATTAAATTAGTGGAGCATTGCCTCCACATAGATAGAAACCCTATGCTGTTAAGTCTGCCAAGTATTTGAAAGACAACTGTAAGACTTCACTTATATAGATTTTAAAAATCATCTTATATCTGTGGGTCTCTAGTATAATTGTTATCTATAGTGCTAATAAAGATGTTAAAAGGCTATCAGATTTCAGCATGAAGTGATGTGACAATTCACTCTACGTAATCCTATTTGTTTTCAAATGTTTGAATTCTGCATATTTTAATTGGTTTGCAAGGTTCCCCAGGTAACTATTGTTTCACAGCATGTGGTTTTGCTGAATAATTATAAGATCAGCACAAATTTCACCTCCTTTTTTCTTAATGAGGGGATCTTTCTGTTTTGATTCCAAGGCTTGATTTTAGTTAGTTAAGGCAATAAAAAAATAAATAAACTCAACATACTCATTCATCATATTGATTGCTAGTAATAATATGTTAAGGAGCTGACTAGAAAATAAGAGAATTCATGATTTAAAAGAAAAAACTTTTCATGTCTATTATTTAAATTAAGGTTCCATTCTTACCCGAAAGCTGACAAATAAGTGAAAGCTTTCTGTGTGCTAAATATGTCAAATAACTTGAACAGAGGAATAATCTGCCTGTGAACAATAAAGTTACCCTACCCTTCCCAAGACCTTTTATTTGTGATAAACAGGTATGACTGATATCAAGGATGGGACTAGTTTAGTGACAGCTGTGAAACATTGTTAATTACGCATATAGCTTCCCCAAGCAGAAGGTGGACATTTCTCAATAACTACCTGTAAAGAGTGTGTGTTAGGGAAGGTTTAGGTTGGACATTAGAAAAAGTTCTTTGCCCAGAAGGTGGTTGGGCACTGGCACAGGCTCCCCAGAGTAGTGGTCACAGCACCAAGCCTGACAGAGTTCAAGAAGTGTTTGGACAGTGCTTTCAGGCACATGGTGTGGCTCCTGAGGTTGTCCTGTGCAGGACAAAGAGTTGGACTCCATGAGCCTTGTGGGTCCCTTGCAACTCAGCATATTCTGTGATTCTGTGATTCATATTATTGGGACAGTCTGGCAACAAACAAGTGGTGCATACAGGCATGTTTAGGTGCAGATGATCAAGAAAAGAACTGGAGATGAAACAAAGACCACACTATGCTGGTGAAAGAAAGTTAAAGATTCTGTAGCCTCAGTAAAGCTATTCCACAACACACCAGCTGAGCATCACCCTAGTTTGAACAGTGCCATTTCCATTGGGTCATTTTAATTCTCTGCTGTGAAGAGCTTCTTCTGATGTTTCTGTCTTCTTTGCAAAATATTTCTTAGCTGAATTTCTTTCTGCAAAAGTCCCTGGGGTTTTTTGTGAATTACATCACTGTTTAAATCTTTGCTTGGCCTCAGTGGTAGTTTTGCAATCAAGTGCTCTACAGCCTGTAGTGCACAAACATGCATTAAATACTGTAACTCAACTGCCCTCTGCAGATCAAGCTTGCAGTACTTTTTTCAGAAAGTGGAGAAAAGTGCCATAGATTCCTCTAACTGAAAAAGGAGGGTCTTCCACTTACACAATATTGTGACCCACCGACTGAGAAAAATCATCCCTATGTTTCACATTTTACATGTTTCATCCTCATCTGGGCTTCTTAATATCCTCCCTCAAATTTTCTATTTCAATTAGCAGTGACTTTCTTGTTGCTGATATCTTTTCTCAAAAAGGGCAGATTGTCATAAAATGTGGGCTCGTGTTTTGCTTTCGCAAATTGTGGGTTGATTCTGACAAGACTAGATACTATTACTGTGTAGCTACTGTCAGTTTTACCAAAATGATCTTGTATCTCTGAAAAGGACGGGCTTTGTCATTGTGGAGGAAAAATCTGTGTTTGATTTTGAATAGAGGGTATATACTGATTATTTCTTAAAATATCAACTCTCTGGTGTAATGATTGCAATTGTTCTGTACCTACACTGCAGCTACTGTATAGCTTCACCAAAGATATTCTTTTTGATACTTTTAATTGACTGTTATTTACACAGCTAAAAATATGTACTTGACTGAAAGTATTTATGGCATAAATACCTCTGAACTAAAAATAAAACAAACAATGTAATTATGGAAATGTATGTATCAAGCCTGAATTTCAAGGGATGCAAGTATTGCAGCCATATAACTTACTTTCTGCAATGTAATAAAACTATAATTAATTACTCCATAATTGTCTGTTCCCGTCATCCAACTATACTCACTATGCTATGAATGCTCCTGGGTAAATGTAATTGAAATGTCAGACTTTATATGAATTTGTGATGTAATATGTAACAGAACACATTAAATGAACAATCGATACAATAAAAATAGTTAATCAGAAAGTAATCTGTATCAACCAAAAGGGATAGATAAATCTTCTGTTGTTTGTGTGACTCCATACAGCCCAAAAAAAAAAAAAAAAAAGTTTGAAGATATGTTTTAATTTTTTAGAGGTAATTGCATTTTGGTCATGTTATTTAGCAATGTGCATGCCTCAAAGACAAGCATTGTGGTAAATGTGATTGATGACTTTGACAAACAGAAGACCTGTGGTTAAAACTCACAGGAGCAACCCAAAGAATATTGCTCTTACATGTTGCATCTTTGAAAGCTTCAGTTTGGAATAACAAGTTACATGCAAAATTAATATGCTTTTCCATGTAATTTCAGGATTTCTGTGTAGATACCATGAAGAAACTGTGTTCAACTCAAGCTGCCGATGTTTCAGAATTGCAAGTTAGTTATCAAAATGATTTGGTGCATGTTGAGAATAAGAAGGACATGACTGGGAAAGCTACACTAATGGAAACCACTGTGACTAAAGGTCAGTTAAGCTTTTTGATTTGAGCTATTAATATAGCAAAGCTTAACCCCAGCCCTGATGAAAAATTGACATACAGGAGTGTTTTGTGTAATTTCACTTGAAATCTGTGGCTTAGTCAAAAGGGAAGAAAAATGAACATTTCTGTTCTTCCTCCATAAATGCTGTAAGGCAAATTCATCCAAGCTCTCAACAGCAGCATGGTATTAAACTCTGTTTGACACTCCAGCATGAATATTCAGTAGTTTTGGGGAACAGACGTTTGGAAAAGATGTGCTTTCCTTTTGCTTTAGGGTGATGGTTACACATAATCTGATATAAAAGAATACCTGTCCCAGAAACTTTTAAGATGAACAAGCATGTTGCATAAAGGTATGAAGAGATCTTCAACTCACGTTTTTGTATTTTGAAGAAAAAAATAATATTGAGCGAATTACTTGACCGATAATTGTTTTAAAAGTCACCATTTGTTTGGATTTCTCATAATTTTTGGTAGATGGTTAGTTTTTCTACTTATCTTTCAAGTTTTTAATTTTTCAGAAAGGAACCATACTGAAGCTGAGAAGCTAGATGATAAGAGGAGAAATCCAAATTATATTTATTACATATATAATAATTTTGTAGTTAACATAAAAAACTTATTTCATTACTGTCAGTCAAGGTTATATCTGAAATATGAAGACATCACATTAATTACAGCACTGGAACATTTGGAAGACTAAAGCACAAGTACTCATCCTCACAGCATTTGCTCACTGATAATTGATGTCAATATAAGAACTTCCCATAAGGTTTCTCTTTATTTTCTTGTCATTCAGTGTGTCAGACTCCTAAAAAGGATTGTCTATTTGAAACAATATATATTGAAACTCCTAAAAGCAACATAAACAACTTTTATAGAGAAGAATTACAGTGGAGTGTTGAATATTCATTAGTTTTTATTGCTATGGAAATTGATTATTTGGAGACTGGCTTTTGAAAGTGTCATGGTTTCACCCCAGCTGGCAACCAAGCAGCCACCCGCTCACTCCCCTACCAGTGGGAAGGTGGGAGGTGAAATGGAAGGGTAAAAGCTAGAAAACTCATGAGTTGAGATGAAGATGGTTTAATAGGGAAAGCAAAACACACACACAAGCAAAGAAAAACAAAGAATCATCAGGCAGGTGTTCAACCATCTCCAGGGGAGCAGGGTCCCATCACATTTAAGGGCTACGTGGGAAGACAAGCAATATCACTCGAAACGTCCCACCGTTCCTCCTTCTTCCTCCCAGTTTATATACTGAGCATGATGTTATATGGTATGGAATATCCCTTTGGTCAGTTTGAGTCACCTCTCCCAGCTGTGTCTTCTCCCAGTTTCCCACACACTCCCAACTTCTTTGCCAGCATGGCAATATGAGAAGCAGAAAAGGCTTTGGCTCTGTGAAAGCAATGCTCTGCAATAACAAAAACATCTCTATATTATCAACTCTGTGTTCAGCACAAATCTAAAACATACCCCCACAGTAGCCACTATGAATTCAATTAATTCTTCCCCAACCAAAGCCAGCACAGAAAGGTATTTTGGTATCTGACTGCTTTGAAGTATAATTCCAAATTTGTTATTTTGTGACTTTGAAAAATCTCCCTGCAGGGTCCATTTTGTCAGTGTTTAATGATTTGATTAGATTTTATAGAGGTAAATGGTGAAGCTTACATATTGGTAGTTACACAGGAGAGTACGTTTGTTTTAACCCCAGGGGAAAAAAAGAATACCAGGATGGGTTAACATGGTATTCATTTTTGTCAAGGGAACTACCTGTAAATTACTGAGGCTTGACTTTGAAAACCATTGTCCATGCTCTACAGGGATCAGTTGGATCACATGCATGGATTAGTCTCTGTGGGGTGAGGCAGTCATGGGAAGCAGGGGGCCACACCTGAAGAAAACATGATCAAAGCTTCCTTGCTGAAGTAAGCCAGACATACAACTTATGCTGAGGACTGGCTTATTTACAAGCACAGAAGTCAATGCTTGTGTAGGTGCTTTACTTGATGGGTCTAGACTCCTCACAGACAGAGAAAGTCACTCAAGCTAGTGTTTCATAATAGCTTTACAGTCAAGATTCTTCAAGTATTTTTCTGAACACAGCTACTCAGTTCATGCAGCAAGAAGTGGAGTCATACAGTCACTTCCTGTGCCTCTTACAAGAATATGTAGTAGTTTCTAAACTGAGATCCCTTGGCTGAGAAAGGAAGTTCAGAGCTACTCTTAGTAAGACTTCAGCTTAATAACAGGACTGGAAGGTCACTTAGTCTTTCCACTTCTTGTATTGGAATAATTTTTCTACTGTGAAATTATTTGTTACTGCTTGCATTGATTTTATCACTGGGCACTACTAAGAAGAGTCTGTCTCCATCTTCTTTACATCTTCCCATGAGGTATTTATACCCACTGATATAAGATCCTCCCTGAGCCTTCTCTTCATGAGGGTGAACAGTCCCAGCCCTCTCAGCCTCCCCTTCTACTTCAGATGCTCCAGGCACTTGACCACCTTCATGGCCCTCCAGTGGACTCATTCCAGAATGTCCATGTCCCTCTCATACTGAAGAGCCCAGACCTGGACCCAGCTCTATAGGTGTGCTGATCAGAGGAGCAAGGATGTCTGCTGGCACCACACCGAATGCAGCCCAGGACATTGTCGGACTACTTTGCTACAAGGACACATTGCTGGAGCTTGGTCAGCTTGTCTACCAGGATGCCAATGGGTGTTTTTGGCAAAGCTGCTTTCTAGTTGTTCAGCCCCAGTTGTTGGTGCATGAGGTTATTCTTCCCCAGGTGCAGGACTTGCATTTTCCTTCAGTGAACTTCATGAAAGTCCTCTCTGCCCAGTCCTCCAGCCTGTCCAGCTCCCTCTGAATGGCAGCACAACCATATCAGCTGCTCCTCCCAATTTTGTATCATCTTCAAACTTACTAAGGCAAGGTCTTTATCACTGGCCATGTCATTAATGTACCACTGTGTCTGCAGCAGACACCCACAACATGATTCATCTTGGTCAGTCCATTAAATCCTGACCCAGAAGCTCTCAGGGGATTCATTATCTGTCCCTAGGCAGAGGACTGCCTCTGTTAGCCGTGCTACCAGCAAAGTTTCTTCCTTCTCCTTCACACTGCTTGTTAGCTCATGCAGTTTGTGGTTATGGACACTAGAAAACAGATTAGGACTTTTTGCAACAGTTCATTATTTGGACCTTCTGCTGAACATGTTTCAGCACTATGGTGAAATGGGTCAGTATTGCTGATTGTCTGATCTGCCCTGCTTGAAGTTTGCCTGCCTCCTCTCTCTGTATTCACTCAGAGACACTAGCATCAGTCTTTTGTCCACCCCATTAAGCTTTATTTATATGTCCTTGATAAACGTTTTTCAGACTCTCAACAGCACTGTATTTTTGTTGTGATTTTTCACTTTCCAGCACAAGTCTATTTTTCCTAGCCAATTCTCCATTTGTTTTTAATTCTGAAGCAATCTGATTGAGAAGAAATCTTTTTCTAGGTGCTTTTTAAAGTTTGAAAATATCTTCTCTTAGCTGTTCTTGCTCTATTTCCTTTGTCCCTCATTCCATCAAGATCCTAATGTTTGTTGTGACATCCCTTCTGAGAAAGCGGAGTTTACTTTCCTGATGGTTGAGATCAACATATCCATTGTCATGGTGGATTGCTGATTTAACTATTCCTTACTTCCAGTAGACATATTTTTTTAAAACTTTATGTATCAATCAGGCTTATGTTTTTCCTATTTCCCTGAGTTTATAACTAGGGACCTGTGCTTTGCAGGCAGCTTTGTGTGTATGACCAAGAGTATTAGAGAAAAAATAATGTTAGGAATGCTAAATGGTTGCAAACCTCTTGTACTGAAAAGATTCACAGGACTAACTCTTCCCAGCTAGCACAGTCCTTCGCCGTGTATCTGATTCAAAAGCTCATCAATCACATGTCTCCTGCCTCATTTCTCCTGAAAGTGGCCATTAGCTAATTTGAAGTTGTATATACTATATTGGCTTAGACTACTCAAAGAACATCAGATAAATAGCCTTTGTTACTGAGGGTTTTAAACAATTTTGTGGCACCTCTGTTCAGCACACACATAGAAAAGCAAAAAGTAGTATCATAATGATTCTTATTTTGCAAGATTAGGAAAGTGCTAGGAAACTCTCTTGGAGTATATTCCTTTACAGACTCTGTCTAAACTGGAGCATAGTGTGAATTTGAGCAGTCCAAAGAACAGTGATGGATTTTACGCTGACATACCCAAATCAAAGCTAAAGGTTTTACTGAAAAATGTGTGTTAGTATAGTCCAAAATCATTTGACTTTATTCAAAGATAACTGTAGAATTATACAGGAGATTGGATTAGATGATCTAACACTTCTTCCTGGCCAGCCAAGGGATTCCCACGAGTCCACTGTTGCGTGCAGCAAGCTTGCCTGTTCCAGAAAGTATGTTCTGCTAATTCACAAGATAATAGATTAGAAAATATGTCAAGACTAATAACACAGACACACTCCTGTGGGTTTTGAGTGGGAGGAAATGCACCATTCACTGACTAATCTTTAAACTTCTACTGATGAATGTTAAGCCACCCTCCAAAGCACCAACCTGTTTCAAATTCCTAATAAGGATGTTGAAGATGTACTCTCAAAAAAAACTAGTTACAGACAAAAATAGTATTTCTTACCAAAGGCCAAATAGTTCTGGAAAGAAAAACAACTTGTTTTGCTGTCAGTTTTAAAGTCTCTGTGGTCTTTCTTTACAGAGTTCATGTTAATAAAGATAGGATTTATTATCCTTATTTCTAAGAAATTAAACCTTTTTCCTCTGTTGCAATTAAACTGAGTAGATCACTAAAGGTATTATCTTGTCATATAATATTTGACTGAGTTTGAATTCATTAGAAATAGTAGCAATATCTTCAGGACAATAAGTCTCAACAGAAGTATGCTGTATCGCTTTTCTTTAACCTTGAAATTTATTCTAAGTGGAGTTTCTAAAACGTTGCATAACCTTCTTGCTCATGGCTCAGGTTTCTGGAATTGTTACAGTCTGCAATAAAGCAGTATTCATGTTGATTTTGTTTATTGATGTTAGGATATCTTAGGGAAGATGTTTATATATTCTGTCTTGATTGAGAAGGCTAGTGAGCTGGAGAAAGAAAAAGAGGAATGGGCCTTCTGATTATATTTTAGGATGCACATATAATGTCTACTAAATTTGGCAGCAAAGATGGTTTAAGAAATTTCTGCCTCTGCCGCTGTGCCATTAGTTAAGACAATACATTTGGCAATGGGACTGTGCTCTAAAACCAGTATTAAAATGAATAAAGCATAATAATCCCAAAAACTTAAAGCAAAACAGTATCTGAATTTGGGAAAAAAAGTTGCTCTTCCTTTTTGATGACATCTCAGGGATTTTGTATTAGTGTTTTGAATTAGATGCAAGATGAATTAGAATTCTTTGCACGTATGACAACTCTCTTCAGCTTCCACACTCAGTCTTTGATGAGGGCAAAGTTGTTAGATTCTTTGACTCCTGTGGTCTTGTAACTATCTTAAAAAAAAAAAAACAAAACAACAACAACAACAAAAACCAACAAAGAAGAGTGTCTTGGGTTTTGGGCTCTAAACACAAAACTTATTCTTGGCTGTCACATCTTCTGAGTTAAGTTTACAAAAAGGGAAGAAAATGACTTAAAATATGGAGATCATATGATTTCATAGGATTATGAGTACATTTTAGTAAATTATATTTAAACATTTTCAGTCAGCTTTGCCCTTAACAAAACATTAACTTGCTGTACGGCAAGGGGAAGAGAGCATAGGTTCTGAATCCTTCCTCATTTTAGTAGTGTATTAGATATAACTGATTTAATTGCAGTAACACACAGAGGTTCCAGGCAGGAGCTTGTGAAGATGCTTGCAAGGAGAAGGTATCACAGTGTTATATGCAGTGTAACTAAAGGGTACCTCATGTCAGTCCCCTCTCCTACTGTCTGGCAGGTTCTGCTCCCCCAGCCTCAGGCAGAGCAGCACTTGAGAGCCTGTGAATGTGTGTCATGGTGCCCTGAGCCCTTCTCCTTATCCTCTTGCAAGAACGTATGATAAGGCAAGAACCATGTGATTATTTAAAACTTGTGGCAACAATTTCTGGTCTACAAGAGTTGTTGATACACTGGGGATTTATTTTATATAAGACAGTAGTGCAACAGTGGAAAATAGATCTCAAAAAGTTCAATAAAACCAGCAAGATAGACTAGGAAAAAGACTGACAAAGGAAAAAAAATAAAAGGATAGTGGAAGGGATCAACACTTGCGTCTCTCAGGAAATTTAAAGTTTTTTAAAGAAATTAAGTTTAAACTTTTTCAAACAATAGGTTAGTAGATTCCAGAGGGAGATAAACATTACCCATATATGAATTCCAGCTCTACAGTTTATATGAAATATTTTGATTGTGGCACTTAGCAGTTTTTAAAGATACACTACATCATCACATGAAGGAATGGTTGATGGATATCAGCTCAAGAAACAGTCCATTAGTTTTATAGGCTCAGATCCTGCTATCACTGAATAGCTTTCAGTAGCAGTCCCTAAGGATTTAGCTCTCATTAGCACTGAGGAGCATTAGAACCAGGCTCACAGAAAATAAAATGCTACTGTTCATAAAAACACTTTGGTTTATGCATGTACCTTCAGTTCTGTGCATTTTCACTTAAGTGATGTGCAGAAATAAGGATGTGGTTCTACCATGTTGAGTTCATAATATTATTATGCAGAATATTTCACAACTACTTTTTTCAAGTTAGGCATAAATAAACAATAACTGCTTTGTGGTTTGAATGTTAATTTATACAGCGTAAATACTGATCTGAAATATTTACCATAGCTATAAAACTGTGTTATGGTCACACAGCCAGAGGCATTTAGTTGTGCAGTCATGTATGTATATGAGCTGGGGCCTCTAGCACTTGTTTCATTCAGTTGAAGGTCTTGATGGGTTGGGTTACTTCTGTTGCCTACATTTTGAAGAAGGGTAAAATGGAGAGTTATGACAACCATTTCTGACCCTGAAATTTGTGAAAAACAACAAGTATTTTCTGAGGAAAAAAACATCAAATCCTACTCACTGAAAGATATGAGTGAGATAAATGGAAATTTTTAGTGTGCAGAGCACTACCCTTCCACTATACAGGCAAACGTAATTATACAAATTGTTCCAGGAAGAGCAGAATTAATGAAATTTGGTTTAATAAGTATTCAGGTCTGTTGTCCCCTACTGCTCGTCTCTGCCTTTCCTGATAATAACCTAAACTCTCCTTATGGTGCTCCTATCAAGTGGAAAAGAGCAGGTCTGGAGTTATGTGTGTGTGGAGTGGCCAACCAATATGCACGCGCTGATTCGTCCTGCTGTCTGCTGCCAAATGGAGTGTATAACAGCTGTGTTCTGCATGCTTCTCTTTCAATAGAGGAACTAATTCAAATCTTGGTTTTGTAACCACGGTGAGACTTCTGCCCCTTTTACAAATCTGCCTGAAATTGGCAGAAATAAACTTGTAAAAGTACCGAAGAAATTGATGGATGGACAACATGATGACATAAGCCTTGTTTTCTTGGCAGGCTGAGTTGGCCTATGTGATTAGGTAACTCAGTGTTGAGGCTAATAGATTTATTTTTTTTTCAAACAGGGAAGCAAATTGCATTGATTTCAATGTTCAGAATCCCCTTGGGATTGTTCAGCTTGTCTCATTCATTGCTTAATGCTTTATTGAAGTGTAAATATATACATTTCAGAAGGCATCCTGCACAGGTTTGGGATTGGGGACAGCTGTGATTTAGTCTGGCCTGATGACATTAATTTTCTTTCTCCTTGAGCTGTCTTGCTTAGAAGCATATAATTTTGTTTGCACATGTTTGGGAAAGAAGAAAGTCTAGCTGTGCCATCCATGATCAATCTGTACCTTATATCCGTATTAGCAAGTCTAAGTGCACAAACAATATTTCCCTTGCTGAATCACAGGGATTAGCTTATTCTTTCAGTGCCTGTTTTATTCATTAGTTTACTTTTACTGATACCAAACACAGCCAAATTGCAAATGAACTACAAACCTGGAAATGCTTATTAACAAGTTAGTGGCCATATGCGTGAGTGAGATCTTCAATACATTTCTAATCATACATTTGGGTTTTTGCTTTGGTTTTTTCCTTTGATGCCGAGATCTGGAAATATTTTGCTAATTTAGTAGCAGGGGACTTGTGGGTAAATTAGTCTATGATAGACTCTGTGTTGGTTGTCTAGACAGCTGCTTGATTAACTTAGTGTTTATTTCTAGCTTTAAAAAACCTATAAAGGAAAGGATCACAACTTCAGAAAGAAATTACTATTACCCAGTTTTTCAGGGAGAGACATGTCAGCCATGGAGAGTCCCAGGAGGAACACAAGTGGGGTTTGGAGACTGCTGAGAGATTATTATATTATTTTGTTGGTGAAGGGGTGGTTGCAAGCATAAGCTTGGGAGGATTTTGAGAAGTGTTTGAGAAATTTGGTCCCATAACAAAGGACCTGTTTGACAAGGACAGCCTTGCTGGGAGGTCAAACCCTGCACTTCTGTAGGCTGTTTCAGGTTATGTCATAGCAAGTTAATCAACCAGGAACAGCTGTACCCAAAGCACTGTTTCACACTACTTGCAATTTCAGGTAAAACTTTTTTCTTTAGAAATACAGTATCCTCTCAGCTCCTTTAAATAGGAGTCTTCCTGATAAACTCCAAGGATGTTGGAGCTGCTCTTGGCAGGGGAACTTGGATGATGTCTCCTCACCACCTCAGCTTTAGCTGGTCCCACTGCTACTGCTTCAGCCCTGGCTGGTCATGTTGCCACCTGGCTTTTCCCCACCACATCCTGGGCTAAGGAATGGGGTGGCTCTGGAGGAGGGATGTGGGGCACTCACTGTCTGATCCTTACGGGGCTCAGCTCCATGAGACCACTGGTCCCATGTGACTTGCAGAGCTTCCTCTAGGCTCAGGGAAGACCACCCAAGCAGGGGAGGAGACCCTGGGGCCTCCTGGCAGGAGCCTGTAGCTTATCAGTGTGAGCTGTAATGTGAAGCTGTTGCTGTGCTCAGTTGCAAAGCAGGGGCTACCCCAGCCTTTGAGCTCCTAAGAGGTCTCCAGTGAGGGTCTCTGACATTTTTGGAAAAAACTGCTGCTTTTTGGAAAGTTTGTCCTTGTTGTTGCTTCAGGTTAGTTTAGGTGGATGTTATAAATGTACATCAAAATTTTTCATTTTAACTTCAAACCACTTTCAAGATTGTGTCTCTGTTTTATCACCTTCTGAACAAGAAGCAACTGGGGGTTCTGGCTCTTGATAATCCCAGGGTAACATCATGGTTTCCTAGCTGCAGTGGCTCATCTTGTCAGAAGCACAGGACATGGGAATGTATCTGCAGTAAGGACGGTACACGTGGCTGATGGCAAATGGATTAGTGGATTGCTCTTCTCTTATTATGGTCAGATAATTTTATCTGCTTACTTTTGTGTTGTTAGTGATTACATTATTTAAACGTTTCAATACAAGTACTATGCAAAAAATGAAACATTTTTATGTTTTTATGATTGTCTGTTTGACTTGCACTTCTCTTTTTTTTTTTTNGGGCAGAATTTTCCATTTCCTAGAGTTATTTTTTGTTAATTTTTCAGGGCTAACAAGAAACTATGTTGCAGAAGAGGAAGAGGAAGAAGAGCATGACTACAGCTATGTGGATGAAAACATAATTGAAAACATAAGAAAAGTATTTCATGACAGCAGTGTTGGAAATAAGCCTGCACTCTCTGAAGGAAGAAGGTGAGTGTAACCTATGATCACTTCTGCAAAAAAGTACAGGCAGAGTGATTTTTCAGACTGCCCAGTAACCTTCACTTCCTGAAACAAGAGAGGTTTTCCCTTGGAGCTGCTGCTGTTGGGCCAAGTGTCCTGTGAATATGGCAGGAAAGGCACCTCTGAGCCGCCACCTGTGACCCCCTGCCACTCTTAGCTATGTCACCTTTGTTAAAGTGGTACCTATCATTGTTCTGGGGATAGACATGCCCAGGCATTTTTTCTGATTTGTGCCAGTCTGCTGTAACAAATTATAATAGTCTGAATGCAGTCCTTTTCCTGTCTTTGGAAGTGGATGCCTCGTTGTACATGACTAAGTTTTGTCACTTTAAAAGCTTTCAGGAATTGTGTATGTTTTCATTAAAACCTCAAGGTTCTGCTCTGGCAGTCTGCAGAGGCTTTAAGTGCTAGTGAAGAGGGCCTTTGCTTCCAAAAATCTCTAGGCATCAATTCCAGCTAAACACAGATGAGAATTTTTCTAGATATGAGTGAAACCGTGTGATCCCAGCTCTTTTCACTCATAGCTGAACCTTGTATGAACTTCTCTTGAATCAGCTGAATTGCTTCTTTTGTGAAGAGAAACCCATGAAAACACAGAAAAACTTGAACTGTTGTGTTTCAAAGATTAAAAAAATTATTTTATTATGAAGTGGTGTTTTAGTTCAGAATGTACTTTTAATTTATTTTAAATGGCATGTAAAATTCATATTGTATTTGAATTAAGCAATATAGTGAGTCTGAAATAAGCTGTTATTTTTTTCTGAAATTCTCAAACCCTTCAGAAACATGATATCTGGGGCAGTGTGTGATTACATGAGACCATCTATTCCCCTGCTCACAGCCACAGAGACTCCAAAGTTACTGAAAAGACTTTAAAAGGGAACAAAATAGGATGTTTCACATAAGACATTATTTCCTCAGCCCACATGCCACCAAGGGTGGGGTCTTGCTCTATCATGTAAAGAAGCTGAGTAACAGAATTAAATTCTCTTTTGACTAAAATACTCTTTCTGACAATAGGGATTAAGGGAAAAGCATTCTTTCAAGAAGCAACGCCAGCCTAGAGGGATTAGAATCTGATTAGACTACTTACTGTAGTGGCATCAACTGCTTTGAGTCTTTATCCACCTGCCCTTTAAACTCCCTATCAATGGAGGCAAGATTTCACTTTATTAGTTGTCTTCTTTGAGGGCTCTAGCAAACATGAAAGAGAGGATCTTTGCCACCTTGAGGGCGATCCCTGTCTGTCTTGGATTATAAAGCAATCCCATAAATTATCATCCTTGATGGCTCACACAAGTATCCACCCTCTGAAATCATTAGCTAGCTAAGGAGCTGGCTCCTCCAGCCTGCTGCTCTTCCCTGGCCATCAGAAATCCTCCATCATGGCTTTTTCCCAGCACTTAAAATTTCTTTGGAGCTTCTGCACTTCTGAGTATTTTGAGAAATACGGATTTGATGTGGGTATATGCAGTTAGCCTTTCATGTGGGCAAAAGTCTTATACCTATCCAGATATGGTAACCAAATTAGCTTTATTTAAGTTTGTACCTAGGAAAATAATGTACCAAAATATGTTGTCTCTTTCACCGTGTCAAATGCTTAATATCTGATGATATTAGTTCTTGAAGAATTTATGAGTCAACTATTTCCCACCTATAGTCACTTCTTTCCCGAGGATATCTATGCTACTTATTAATATCCACTTTTAATTGTTTGGTATGCATGTTCTATCAAAATTAAATCTATTGATCTAAATTACTTTTAAATAGATTCTTTAGGAGGAAAAATAGTTTTAATGAAATACAGAAGTAAACCTCAACAGTCAGCTCTACTTTAAAAAACAGAGTGTTTATTATTTGCAGTGCTTCACCAGTGTTCCCCTCAAAATCTTTCTGCAATCAGGGCTGGAGCATGCCAGGATGATACTACTAAGAGCTAGTCCTCACCCTAAGCAACAGGGAGAAAGAACAGAGACTTGCCTCAGGTCATTGCTATGTTAATTTTGATAGAATAAATGTGCCCAGGGGGTCAATGATGTTAACATGACCTCATCACTCCAGAACAATAAGCAATTAAGCAAGGGACTTCACTACAGATGCCTGAGCTTGCTATAGCAACAACCATCATTAGCATATTTTAACCTTTCATTAAAGATTCAACAGAAAGTAAGGGGAAAAAAAAAACAAAACAAAACCCCACACCACCCTGGAAGCATTTAAAATGTGTGCTTTTAACAAGACAAGTTTCTCTCATTTTACTGCCATGAGTCAGTTTTGCTTTTTATTTATTTATTTATTTATTTATTTCCAATGAGGAAGGCGCTCAGTTTGACAGTCTTTTAGACAGTGTTAAAGATGTCAACAGTGGCTTTTCTTGAGTGTGAGAAAATGGAGTAAAGGTCCATTGCATTGAATTGGAATAACTGTAGTGCTGCTGTAATGTCTTCTCCTATGTCCCTGCAAACAAAAATGAGATGCAGGCATGCAGCAGCAACAAAAGAACACCAGCAAAAACAGAGAAGGCAGCTTCTGTCTCCAGTGCTGATAGCTGCTTGTAGTCTCATGGCTGGAAAAGGACAGAAACCACATGGTCCAGCCACCTGGAGAGCTGAAAATGAGTACTGGTGTCAGGCTGTTTCAGGACATTGCTTTCTGGGCTTGAACTTCACACAAGTGCCGGAAAAGGAATGGTCTCAGCTGACTAATCTTCTGTGCTTATTAAATAGGAGGCAAAAAAAAGGAAAAATAGAAAAGACAGAGATGCAATAGAGAATGAAAAAACTATACAGCTGTGTTTTCCTGTTCTCATGAACTTAACAGCTGAGGGGTTTTTTTTTAGAAAAAGTAGTTTTCTTTATTTTCAATTTGTACTAAATTTTAAAGTAATTGTATGAAACAGATTGAGGTGCAACATTCTGGTTTTTTACCTTGGTTGTGCTGAGGTGCAGGTTCCTTCAGAATTGAAATCTAGAGACAGTGCTACAAATGAAAACCAGACTTTCTGACCCCACCACATCTTCATTAATCCTTTTGTACTGTTTTTCTAAGATATTTCTCTGGAGCTTTCACACCATCGACCCTCTAAGTTAGATATTTCTTTCATAGAAAAGCTCCCAGCTGAAAGGCTCAGGCAAACTTTGTAGCCTTGGGGATATTGGAGTGAGGAACCTAAATCCATTACTGTAGTTGTGTGTTCTCAGCACTTTTGAAAGTCCCCCTCCTAAGTAACTTTTAATGCAGATTTAGGAGCATCATCTACTTTGCTCATTCTCATTGTTAGGTAAGTTTTCAGTTGCCTGGTGTTTTCACTTCTCCCTAACATGTGAAGTGAAGGTTTTTTCCAAGTTGCAATCAATGGTGATTACATAAGGAAGAAAGAGTCAAGAGGGAGCAAATAAATAGTGTGCGCTGCTCTTAGAGCTGCAAATCACTTCTTAGCTTTGACACAGGCAGGACTTCAAAGAGGCTGTCTCAAAGCAGT
Organism: Scytalopus superciliaris; assembly: GCA_013400415.1. Lineage (NCBI taxonomy): Eukaryota > Metazoa > Chordata > Aves > Passeriformes > Rhinocryptidae > Scytalopus > Scytalopus superciliaris. Next base: position 923,659 of record VXBX01004943.1, read on the forward strand.
TGTAGGTTCAGAGACTCTAAGGGCAGGGGAAACTACCATGTTTATTTAGATGTTCTAGATGTTCTTTCTACGTGCACAAGCCCTGCCATTCCCCCAGAGGCCAAATTCAAACATGTTTGTATAGTGCGGCCCCACCAGAGCCCACTGGTGAAGTCTTTACACTGGCATAGTCATTAAATATTAGTTAAATATTAACTTCCCTCCAGGCCTGCACCTCTCTTACATCAACCCCAGGGCACACCTGTTGGAAGCCTCTCTCCAAGAGTGTGATGTCTCTTCTCCCACATCTGCCAGATCAGCAACATGACACAGGCACCATTGTTGTAATCACACTGGAGAAACACTAGGAAAGCTTTTTGCTGGAGTCACAGTTTATACTGACTAAATGAACTCTTTTTCCCTGTGTAGGTCAAATACTTCCTTAAACTGCAGAAGCTATACTAGTAAAAGAAAAATTTACTGGTATGAGTTTCACATACTTAGGCAAAGTTGCTGGCATAGCTGTGTTGGACTCATATATTAGCTTTATTTTTGCTCTAGTCTTGGGATTGCTGGTGTAATTGTACTGACAAACCTTTTTATAGCCCAAACAAGCCCTATCTCACAGCCATTAATTTGACCCAAGAGCTCATTCACCTGTACTCTCAGTGCAATTTTTAGATCTAAATGTAAAATTTCCCATTTCACCCTGTCATTTTATTTTGTTTGTTTTCAGAGACAACTGAAGCAAAATAATTCTGAAATTAACTGGAAAGAAGTAGGAAGCTGTGTCCTTCACATATTAAGGCTGACCACAACTATAAGAAAAAGCTGCTCATGAAAATGTCCTTCTTGTCTCATGAAGAGCATATGAGGCTGCAATTTAGCTGTAATAATTCCCCCGCAAAAATAAACTGCTTACTTGTCCTAAATAAGAAGTCAAACCAGCTAATGTCTCATGACCCTTTGAAGGGATGAAGTTCTGTACATATTTATTAGTGAATTCAGATAACGATGCCAAGTCCAATCCTTCATTCTTATTGCACCTGAAATTCCACTTATTTCCTGAACCACTGTAGGGTATATGCAAAAGAAACATCCCTTACTGAAACAACTGCATGCTTGTTTCTTCAGGCTTTTTTGAGAAGGGAAAGGTAGAAAGGGAAAAGAAGGTGTTCAAAGGTGAGCATTGATTTCTTTAGCCAGTCTTACATGCTTCAGGTTAAGGCTCAAAACTGGAAATGACCACATTCTGCCACTCTCAGATAATGAACAATGTACAAGTAGTACTGTTCCACAACATATCATTCACCCTGGAAAGCAATGCCACTGCTCTCTGAGGGAGGTGCTACTCAGAAGAACCAGGAATGCCTACATTAGATAGCATTGTCATCTCCATAATCCCTTGCACAGCTAATATCTAGAATCACACTAGAACTATTATATTCAGCAATGTGCTGAAAATACATCCAGGAAGGATGGACAGAAACTGAAAGATTGGTGCTCATGCCAGCTCTCCAAACTGAGAAAAAGGCACGTGCTGCCCTCTTTAAGAGGTCTGAGAAAAGCAGTGCTGAACAACTTCACCTGCACCTTGTGGTACTTTGTATTCGCACACAGGGGTTGGGGGAAGAGGCAGTTCCAGGTGCCTCTCCACAACACCCACGAATGACCAATGCCACCCCACTGGAGAGAGGGCACAGGAAGGGCAGCACAATTTCTTTTTTAAATGAAACAAGTGTTTGTTTTGAATAATTTCCTTTTACTTTATGCTTCTGAAAATGAAAATATGAGCCAAATGGTTACATGGTATCTGAAGGGATAAAAGACCTCCTTGGCCCAGATGGAGGGACCATTTTTTGTGTCTTGTCCCTAGCCTGTGAGTGCTGAGCAGGGACAGGGAGAGAGAGCCTCTGCTGACAGGGATCAGTAGCTCAGTGGGCTTGGCAGTGAGCATGTAATTGGTGCTGGTATTAGACCTGCTGTCTGGGACCAATTTGTGCAATCACACGAGCTGCACAGATAGGGTGTGCTTACCATCTTTGCATGGCACTGGACCTAGTCCTCATGTTCTGGCAAAGTGATCATGATATCCATAATTTGTGGCATATAAGGACTGTGCAGCTCATGCCCGCTTAACTATCAGGAACTGATGTGCAAACACAGAATTGATGTGCCAAGAGTTTCCAGACTCAGCAGCAGCTTGATCAGAGTGGCATATCCAGAAATTCCAGACAGTAGGGTGGAGAAAAGGAACTTGTTTAGAAAACCTAGATGTACCCTATTTTTAGTCCTACTGAGGAGTTAAAAAGCAAAAGCTCACAAAAATGTCTTAAAATGCTTTATTATCCTCTTGAAAAGACTTTTTCTTTACACTATCTTCAGACTTGTCTATTAAAATTCTACTGAATGATTAATTTTCACTAATGCAAATTAATTCAGGATTTCTTAATATTGTCTCATATTAATTTATTTAAGATAAATGTTCAACCTCATTAAAATCAGTTACAATTTTGAGTATTAAGAGTATCACTCAGAGTACTCTGATTCCATGCATATCATCACTAGTTAATGTGGTTTGCAGGTGTGTACAAGTCTTTTAAGTGGGTGACACATCACTTTTGAATATTTTAAATACATTTCAAGCTTAAGCATTTTTTCAAAAAAATCTGTTTTTCTCTTTTAGCAGCTCAAAACAGCCCTGTTTGCTTCACAGGCTAGGGCAGCCTGGTATTTGAATAAAAGAAATTGGTTGTATATTTTACTGACTTTTTTTTCTCTTTTTCTGCTGAATGTGATGTTGTAATTTGCTGAATGTTTGAAAGGTATGATATGTTATTACAGTAAGTTTCCTTCATGAAAGTACCGGAAGCCAGGCTCCTGCAGATAGAAAGGAGGAGAGGAAAGCCAACAGCCTTCCAGGCTGCAGCGGTGGAATGGTACCAGCAGGTTGAGGGTGGTGACTCTTCCCTCTGCTCAGCAGAGGGGCTCTGGTAAGGCCACATCTGGACTACTGTGTCCTGTTCTGGGCTCTCCAGTATAATGAAGATGAAGACGTACTGGAGTGATTCCAACAAAGAACCATGGAAATGATTGAGGATTTGAAGCATCATACAAAGAAGAGGCTGAGATAGCCTAGGAAATAACAAGGTACTCACTAGTTGCTCTAAATGTTAGGATGAGTGTGAACAAGGTGGGATGCAGTAACTTTCCCGACAAACCTAAGCTTCTTTCAAACATTCTGTGTCAGCATTTGGAAACTAGTTTGTGAACAAAAACAAGGCTTATCAGCCTTTTTTTGCAAATTCTTCCCTTTAAAATGCTTTCAAAGAAGCAACTCCCCTTCTTTGCATAGATCCTGTCACATAAGGAATCTGGTTCTAACACCCATGTCATGTGCTATAATTCTATGTTGTATATTCAACCTCACTGAGTGGAATGAGTTTTATTCATCTGAGTAAAGGTGGCAGATTTTATGAACCTTGTAAATATATTAGTGGCAGAGATGTCTCCCCTGTCTTTTCCTCGGGCACATGAACCAACATCATGTACTATCACACAAATAAGAACTAGCCTGGTTGTTCAGTGTACATGACACAGAGGGGCAATGCCACTTGCATTCAGTTCTGGCATAGAAGAGAGGCTATGGTGCTGTGCATGGAAAGGACATCCAGGTTTGCTGAGGAAAGCAGAGGGGAGGGAGGAGGCATGAAGTAAGATCCTAATAAAAGGCTTGTGTTCATTATTTAAGACTTAATAAGTATTGTGATTCCCTTATGCCATACAGATGACCACAGTGATTCTGTACTGTTTGCTAATACATGTTTGACAAAGCTATAATGTCATTGCAATCCTTGAGGGACATGGTTATCATTCCCAGACATTAATGCTCAAGAAGACTGCATTCAAGAGTGGAAAGCCATTTTCAGCTGAACACAGACCACAATTGCTATGCCTGAAGAGAATACAAGTGTATTTAAATAATAAGATATTTGCTTTGCAAAAGATTGGCATAAGCTTTTGCACAGACTTGTTAGCTTAAAGGCTTATCTCTTATAATGCTAAGAAGTATTTCCAGTGTGTTCTCACTGAGGGCCTGATCAGAAGCAGCTGCTTCCACAGCACTCCATGTGTGCATAAGCCCTTAGTGAGATGGCATTTTCTGTTTGGATGATCAACATGCACATTTTTTATATATCCAGCCTTTGTGCCTGGGAAGATAAGAAGAATCTTTTCCCTGCATTCTTCTTTAAATGCCAAAAGCTCTTTTGTTTAAATGACATATGTCGAAGGAATGCTTATCTACCACAATACTCCCAATAAGAAGCCGCTGTTTATTCTCGCTATCTCTTCACTTAACGGATGTGGTACCTTTCCTACCTCTCCTAAGACTGCCCAAGTGTTTTCCTAACGTTTTTCCACTTTGATGCACCTTTACCATGTTAATTTTCAACTTTTTGACACCGTGTTAAAACTGATAGTCTCTGAAAGGAAAGTTTTCTTGCTTCTTCATGTATTAGTGACAGGTTTTTGCTGGTTTGGTGTTGGGTTTTTTTGTTTGTTTTTTGTTTTTTTTTTTTTAATTTTCCACCCTTGTTTTTTTAATGCATGTGCATGCTGGGAGAGTTCTGGTGCTTTGCAATAATACATTTCTTTGATAAGTTTAATCTGTATATTTTCACGGGTTTTTGTATTTTCTAGGATAGCCTTTTACAACTCTTCCTCTAAGACTGAAAAACCATGTGGGTCTGATGTAAGTGGAGCCCCGAGAAGAGAGAGGGTACAGGGATGGATAGCTCAGTCTGACCATTTTAATTTAATAAGATTTGGGAGTATGTGGAAATGGTTACAGGCTGTTCCAAGTGGCTGATCCCACCAGTATCTAAGAAATGCCTGTACGTATGCATGCCTTATTCCCTTGTCTTTTATGACATTGTCCCTGAGGCTCTGGACGCAGCAATGTCCAGCAGCCAGAGGCTCAGCTGGCCTCAGAAAGCAGTTACTCTTCCTAGGGTAAGCTTGGATATTATGATCTTTCTTTCTTGCAAATACACTGCTCCTCTGTAACCCCCTTGGTCCTCATGGTGCAGGGGAAGGGTCTGAGTGGAACTCAGGTAGCTGCCCCACGTGGGGCACTGCAACTACTTTGTCACCAAAAAGACTCTTCTCCTTTACGCACCTTATTTCAACTCCCTGTTCTCCTTAGGTTCAGTGATCACATCTGTTAGCATTTTGGGACCTAACATTGCACAAAAAGTGAGGTAGAAGGAGCCTTTCTTTCTAAAATGACTTTTCTAGTGTGGAAGGCTGGTTTATACTGCCACTGTCTGTCTGTTATACCTGCTGCAGCCCTTTCCTGCAAACATGCACACAAACAGTTCATGCAAATTTTCCCACAGCTGCAGTTTGCAGAAGGAAGTGAGAGACGTTAAAGGTTTTATTTTATGGCATTTTTTGTCCTCGAGGGTTTGATTACACATGAGTCACTCAAAAAACGTTTTTATATTATCATGTTTTTTCTGCTAGAGTCATGTTTTAAATAGGTATAAGTACTTTATAACAAATGTTTATATGATTCCGCCTTCATTCCTCATCCTCTGAACCCCATTTTGAGTGACTGTCTATGCTTCCCAGCTGAAGCAGCCCTTTCTAGCTGGTGCAGTCAGGCAGGTCTGCAGCCCCAGGCTCCCTGACACCCTCCAGGGATCCTTGCCAGCCTCTGCCTATGGCAGCACAGCACTTCAATGCCATGCACATTGCTATTGAGAAACCTCATGGCCCATTGTGTCTCATTGTAGATCAGAGAATTATATCCAAAATGAGTTTAGACTCAGATCTACAAGCATGTTCCATATTCTTAAATCATATGAAAAATGTTCTTTTAGGTGTTAGAAGCCCAAATGCCGCTGTGGATATAGGCTGTAAGCACTTCAAACTTAAATAGAACAGAGCCCAGCAAGTGCTCTGATGTCCAGCATCAGTGCAAAAATGAAGTGTCAGTGGGAGAGGTAGAAGCAAGCTGGGATTTTTCTTCAAAAATTAAACTGGACAAAATATCAGACCTTTTTCAGATGCCAGCTCTTTGCACTTGGTATATCAAGGCTCAATATGAGATCTGGAAAAGACAATATTCTCCTCCTGATGTCACTGATGTTAGGATGAGGGAAATGGCTTAAGACTCCTTCATCTCAAATCTCACTGCCTTCAGGAGTGGGAACTGAAGGTCCACAGCTCACAATACCCTGCCAAGAGGGGCAGGCAACATGCCCTGGTCTGAAAAAGTAACTGAACTGTTTAAGTTTGGGAAATACAGGGCTTTTTTAATGTTGTGCACTACAGTTAGAGTACTTATGTGCTGTAATTTTCTTTTTTGTCAGAGTCAAATATACATCTTCTGTTTCCCAGCAAGACCTCCTAGCTGTCAGGTTAGAGACTGGCTTGGACTAGAATGTCCTTGCTCTCCTACACAACTGGCAGGTGTAGAGTGAGTACTTTTTCACACCAGAAAAGGGCACTTTATTATGTATTAGAAAGCATAGGCTGGGAAGAAATGGCCAAGAAATTCTGCACAGGTTAGGGATCATAGGGAAGGGGAAACTTTGGACTCCAATTCCTACTTGAAAGAAAAACAGTTTTTTGGCATCTTTGCTAATGACTTCCTTGGCTGTAGGCCCTGTAAGCTCCATGTCTTGATATCTAAGAAAGCTAAAGAAGTGACTACTGGCACCTGTTTGCAGTTCTGTGAAGACAGGGGTGTCTTTCCTAGAGAAGGACAAGGGTGTTGTTCCCCTTATGGAATAAAAAGGAAGATTGCTGGAGAGGTCAGCCCTTACATATATGTAACAGTTACAACAGTATTTATAAAGCACAGGTCCATTTTGCAATGTTTGTATGCCCAGTTACAAATACACGGACAAGAACAAGAACCTCATTTCTCACCATTCCTCAGAAATGTGACCACTTCTGTAGGAAAGGCACTGAAATCTGCACAGCTCTCAGAAATACGGAGCTGATCTGCCTAAAATGAATCTGGATGACCTTGGGTGTAGTAGTTCTCCATCAGCTTCACATAGCTGGGTGGGGGAGGAGGAGTGCACAGTGTTCATCACTATTGTCCAAGTTTTGAGGATGGACAGGCTCTTTCTGGTGGGCTTTTATTGTCCCAAGTTCTCCCTTTACCATGTACTACATTTAATTTCTCATCTTCCCTTCTTCACTCCCAGATGTTGCTTGTTCCAGTCCCCTTAGGCTTGATATTTGCAGGCACATACAGAAGTTTAACTCCCTGGCTTTCCGGAGATGCAGCCAGTTGTGGTTATACTTTCCTTTAACAGCACATCTGTAAGCCAGAAGCTCCCCCTGCTTAATGCCAGGAATGTGTAAAAGGTGTGAGAATATACCTGCAAACCCTAGACTACTGTGGAGTAAGAAAAACCCTTTAGGCTTCATGAGTCCTTCTTGCTGGGAAAACCCCTGCTCTAGTGGTTATCAGCTTTTGCTATCTCTAACTAGCAAGCAGACTCCTCCAGTGCTCTCCCATTCCTCTCCAGAGACATCCTACCATACCTCTATGGCTTTCTATTGCTGCTTTTCTCTCTGTTTAGCTTCTGATATTCAGGTGTTTTCTTACAAGAACACATCTATTCCAAGGTATCTGGCTCTACTCTATTTATAAGAATCCCACATCCCGTATTTTGTCTAAACTTGTATACATGCCTCAACCTCCAAAGTGCAATCACTGGCCAAGACTTTCTAAAGTCTTCACCTGACTAGTTGTCTTGTTGGATTAGGACCAAGTGTCTGAAATACATAAATGCTTGATGCTGTATTAAGAAAGATGATTCTTTTTCAAAATTCTGAAGTATTTCCTCATGTTGTCATAAATTCAGGTAAGGAGTTATTTGCTTTTTAAAAACATATTTTACAAATATTCCCTCAAGTGCAGTTGTTTGTAGTTTATAAGTTTGTATTAATGGCTCTTTTTGTTTCCTCGAAGTGAACCTTAGGTCAAATCCAAGTTAACCACAGAAAAGGTCAAAACTTTTTTTCAAACTTTTCTAGAGCACAACTAGCTTAATATTTTAGCAGCTGGCAGCTGTGGTGATTACTTTTAGATTATACCTAAAGTCTGTTGGAATCTAATTACTCTGATCTATGAACCAGGTAATTAAGGTAAAAACTCCCACATTTTCTTAGACCTCATTAATGTATTTCCTTTGAAAATTGTTAGCTAATGATGGTACATTAAGAGTTTATCCATTAAGTGACAATGAATAATTAAAACCTTTGTCCTGGGACATTAAAGGACAGACTAGTGTTTAACTGCTGAATGTGTTGATAATTATTTCTTAATTTGCAGTGCAAATATCGTGCAATTTAGGGGAGAAAGGACCTATCAAACTAGGAAAATAGAATGGAAAGACAGAAATAATTTCCTTTTCATAGAATCATAGAATGGTTTGGATTGGAAGGGACCTTAAAGGTCATCTAGTTCCAACCCCCCTGCCATGTGCATGGACACCTTTCATTCATTTCCTTGGTGTATGGCTAATAATTCAGAAGGCATGGAGCCTCACAAGGAGCTGATATGTCTCCTGCTGCCTGGAGCTGGACTAGCAGTACAAAGAGACAGCAAGGGCTTATGTCTGGCAGGCACGCAGAGGCTGTCTGTGTGCTATGTGCTTTCCTTTGGAAAGCATTGCTGGGTGTAGCATCACCTGGCAGGCTGCTGATGGGCTCCCTCGTGGGGCATCTGTGGCATTGGAAAATCCTGCAGCAGCCACAACCTTGGGGGCTGCACTCCCACCTCAGGGTCAACCTGCTGGGAGGGTGGGCTCCTAAGGGCAGCCTGGGAGGGCCCTTTCCCTCAGCTCCTACCAAGGCTGCAAGAGCTTCTTTCAGTCACTCTAGTGTTGGATGAAAAATTCAAATCTCACACCTAATGTTCATGGAAGATCTTGGGCTATTGTTCATGTGACATGAGGGGCCGTTGTTACAATGGCTACAAATTAAATGTGGTATGTGAGTGCAATAGAATGAAACTCTGTGCTCCAGCAGAAGAGCAAGTGGCACATGCTTTCCTCCTGAGTGAGGGGTATGGGAGTGAGTTACCAACTGAGAAGTTAGGGGCAACCAAAACTATGATGCAGATCTAAAACTATGTCACAAGAAAGCTGCTTTGTCTTATTTTGACTTATGAGTCTAAGACTTGGGTTAACTACATTGTAGTGCAGGCTATAACCTGATAGGAGACAGCAGGCAATGGCCCTGCATTCCACCATGGAAAGGAAGCTCCAGCTGTGCCTGCTCTCCAGGAGGAGTTTTCATAAAGATGGAGGATCCAAGCCAGCAGATTTCCCAAGAAACTTCAACCCCTGTCTGATTGCAGGACCCCTATCCCACCTCCCCACAATGTCTGTTGCCAAGTTGTAATTGATTCCCAATATGTGTTATCACCCTGAACACTGGGATCAGAACTTGGGTCTGAGTGTGCCAGGCACTGGGATTACAAACATTGCAAATACATCTCTTCCTCAGTAATCAAATCTAACATATAACACACTGCAACAAGAGGATTAGGCATGGGGGGAATGGAAAAACAATCTGTGGTTATACAGGATACATAATCACATAAATCAATATATAGATCAAAGTTTTCTTGATGTAAATGAAGTTAATCAAATGGCAGAAATCTCTGTTGTCATGTAAAAGCTGCCTCAGAATAAGATAATTTGCTTCAGGACTTCTCTGGACTGGCTCTGGCATTTACTTGTTGCGAAGCAGCATACCAAGGGAATCCATCTGCACTCTAGTATTTAACCTGAAAAGCCTGAAAGCTTCAAATTTGATTGCAGCTGGCCTGCAAAATAATAGCTTTGGTGGGAAACAGTAAAGGCATTGGGTTTGGATCAGAACTTCAAATAATAGTTTCTGATGATCATCTGTTAGACCATCAAGGACCTTAGTAATTACATATCTGGTGGAATCCCTGTCTAGAGGGGGGGAAAAAAACAGTTTGAAATAGAATATAATTTGCCAGTATTTAATTTTGTCTCCAATAATGATACATTATTTATAAAGTCAAAAAAAAATAGTAAAGTAAGATTTCTGTGAGGCCTTTTATTTATAAGGAATTGGATTAAACAAATGAGACAATTATGAAAATTAAGGATGAAAATACTGATTCAATATGACAGAGATACACACATGGTTTCTCAGGAAATCCTCATGTAAGACTTTACCAAGGCCAGATTACCAGACACATGTCTGCTAAAAGATTAAGTCAAACCATATTGGAACTGCTCTTTCTCAATAAACCGGGCACTGCCAAATCAGCTCCTTCCAAATCATTCCAAATGCCCACTGGGTCAAAATCCTGGCTTGAAGTCAAACTTTCAATCAGTTTTCGGCCAATTTTTCTTCCTGCTTCGGTAGACATAGCGTTTTGCCAGAGCTTCAGCAGCAATCCTCCTTGGAAAGAAACACAACATGACATTGTCAAATTAGCATGGAGCACATGCAGCTTGCATACAAGGGGTGAAGTGCTGCACCTCTGAACTAGCTGCTCTCCTGTGAACAGTGAAATGCAGGCAAAGCTGGAGCTTGCTGATGGGGTAATAACAGCCTACAAATGTGTAGGGAGGCACAGGCCATTCATTCAGCTCAGAATCCTTTGTATTGACAGACAACTGGGCTTGTTCCCCTGTCACCAGCGTTGTAAGTCAAAATGATTGAAGACTCATGTTAAGGTCTTGATCTGCACTTGTACATCGTTTATGAAGCAGTGGCCTGGTAGTTATAATCAGGCCTGTCTTTTTTCACTCTAAACCAAAGTATTTGCACTTTCTGCCGGCTGAGGCCTCAAACTAAAGAAGAAAATTACCCTAATACTAGGCAATAAGCAGTGGCTCTATAGCAAGTGTGCCTGGCCAGCCCAGCCTAGCATTAGCACCAGTTTGCTTGCTCCTCACTCCACTAAGTGCTGATCTTTCTAGTGGATAAAGGGTCCAGAGAGGAAATCTGAGGGTAAAAAAGTCTACTAGAAAGCCAAGAAGAGTTTATTCTCCTGCAAAACATGCTTTTGTATAAAACTGGCAATGTTGAAGAATTGAATTTGCACAGTATTGTACTGGGGAAATAAGGAGTTAAGAGGAGAAGGCAGCAAACAGTCCTCTTGCCTAGGAGGACCACAGGAGAACTGCAGAAAAGGTGAGGACAGCAGGAAAGGTTTTGAATAACATGGCCTGTGCTGTTCTACCTTTGGGTATCAGTGAGGGGCAGAGCATAAAAAGTAAAACTTCTGACTGTCCATGAGTCACAAAGCTTTAAAGGTAGCACAGCACTCTCTCAATACAGTTCCTGCTGGACTAGCAGAGGCAACTAGAGGAAAATAAAGAGTAATCAAACTCCAAAACAAGCAATCGAGTCTCACTCTTGGTTGAACAGGGTACCATTCTAGTAGGTACTATCTGGTCTAGTCTATCCCTTTATCTGCTGTTGAAGTTTGGAGTGCCAGAAGAGGAATCTATATCTCACAGAATGTATTTAAAAGTTTGAGGAATCTTACTCTACAAAACCACTATGTAACATTTTGGCCCCTGAGTTTTGTAGCAGTAAGGTAAGGTCTTTCAGGTTCCTGCTGAGGCTGTGGATCCAGACACAAGTCAAATATATTTTAAAGCTTCTTTTTCTGATCTGCAAATCAGTCACCAGGCTGAGTTATCTGGCCTTTAATTCTCAGCTGAATTCAAAACTCATCCCTTAGAGCAGAATCAGGGAAATTTCTTCCCTGCAAAGCAATTTCAGGATTTCAGCCATGAACTTTATTATGGCTGCACCTGCATGAAACTTCATCTCTCTTTCCTTCCATCTACAATGTTCAGCATTGACACCTCCTTTCCTCTGTCCCTGAAGTGCTATCCTCACCGGCTGTGCTGCTCTGGTGCTTTTCTCCCTCCCTGCTATCCTGCTGGTAGTGCTTTTCCTTGCTGTGCCCCTTGCCTCTCGTGGAGGTAGGTCAAGAAACCCTGAACTGTGGCATAGGCTGCCAGGCAGGGAATAGAGCTGTTAATACTCTTATTCAGATTCTGAGGAATAATGATATGTGGAAGGTGTGAGGGAAGCACTCTGTGATGGGAGGATGCTCTTCTGTAACTCTCAATAGCTTCATTTCATGTCTTTTTCAGCTACAAATGCAACTGCAGAGAGAATTTTCACTGAAATATATGGACAGAAGAAGAATATCACAAATGCCATAGCTAGGCATACTAGTTTTTCAGTATGTTTTCACATTCTATTTTTAAAGATTCAAAACAACTTCGCCTCATAGAGGTAAAACAGAAATAACCAGCCCAGCAGTATCTATGAATTAACTGAATCCTCGGAAGGGTGTAATTCTACGTTGCACCGCTGGATGGTGATGGATGACTGATTTTGGTGAAAATGATGAAGCCAGCATTGTCTGAGACAATTATATTCTCTGTCAAACCAAATACCAAAACGAGAACACCTGTGGACACACAAACTGTTGCTCATTATAATTTACCGGTTTTTGTTCAACTGATCTAATAACTTCATTTACAGTTTTAATGTTTAGAGATTCAGCTGGTGAAACACAAACTAGTGTCTGTGTTTTTAAAGTTCCTATGAAAACTGGAGGAACAAAGTAATATCATCTGCTCCAAAAATGCTTTTGTCTCTCTGAAATCCCACATATTGTCAGTGTTATCCCATTGCTGCATTTGCTCTCTGGTGTGGTGTTTGCTTATGGTTGTATTTTTAACTGTTTAACTGTTAGTCTCTATAAAGTGGTTATAGTACCTTATATTAAAAAATCACTGCATTCATATGGAGAAAAGTATGTAGAGAGAAGTAGATGTTTGGTATCTATGGACTACAGACATTTGTAGGTCAGGCTCATACCTGTTAATTCATTTGCTTTGTGAAGAGCTCTCAGTGCAACCAGAACTTTATTTTGCTGTGGACTGAAGTCACTAATGGATGGGAGGACATCCCCTTCAACAAGCATCCTCGGGGGCAAGAAAGCCTGGAAGTTGTTTACAGTCAGTAAATCTGTAGAGAAGTGTGTGGCTGCAATGAAATCTACAGCATTAGACCAGTCTTCACCGAAATCTGCTTCTGGATCAGAGAGGTATTTCAAGCTGAAAGAGATGAAGATTAAAAATGTAACAGATAATTGGAATCTTCTGTAGAACACATTAGTTGATCATTTATCCCAAATGTTTTTGTTCAGTATAAAATCCTGAGTGGTCGCAGTGCCACAGTGACCTAAAGCCTCCTTCAGCGCTTTACACCTAATTTCTCCTGGCATCACTGTCTCTGCCCAGACTAAACCTAGCTTCTGAATCAGGCCCTGGCTCCCAGAGGGGAATCAGCATCTCATATTAAGCCCACAGTCTGCTTGCCCATTGCAGTCTGAGTAGCCATCTCTCTTGCTGGTCATCCCATGCGCAGAGAGAGTGGAAAGAAGAGCAGAGTCAAAGGAGTAGATGCCTGAAGTAAGAAAGCTCATGCAGACTTTCTTAGGATACTACCCTTCCAAAGAAGCATGGAGGTGGGAAGATCCTTCTTCGTCACCTCTCTCATCTGCTTACCTGTTCTGGAACTTGGGGAGTGCATAAGCAATGGAGGTAACATGTGCCTTCCATATGAGACCAAGAGCATCATCCAATTTGAAGGAGGAGAAGGTTGCAGGGCTCACAGCTTTCTGTTCTGTAGATAACAGATACTGCAGCAACAGGAAGCAAAAAAGGCAGGGAGTCACAGGGGAGGTTTAAAAACATAGTTGTTCTTACTTATGCACGTACTTCACAAAATAAGGAGTTTGCAAGCTAAAGAAAATTGGTTTTGAGTAGTTAGAATGTGCTGCTTTGTAAGCAACTATAATGTCTGACATAGGGACAAAAGATATGATTAACATAGATTTGTAAAATGAATACATAAACCCACTGGAGTTAACGGCAGTTGCTGTTCTTTGACTTCAGCAGAGCAAGGGGTTTATCCATATAATTTAGGTATTGTGTCACAAAAAGTAAGTGAGCTTTTGTATCTGAGTACTGTGGAAGCTTCTGCACTGAAATACTGCATTCCTTGAGAACCTGTCTATCCTTTTGGCCACAACTTTTTGAAGATTTTCAGAAAATAGGGAAATTATCCTTAATTTTTATCATTATGGTTATTTGAGGAGTAGATATTTTGTAGTAACTTCTGAAACATCCTGCATGGGAAAAATGATCTTACAAGAACAAATCAAGCCTTGCTCTTAAACCTTCTACCTTCATTCAGAGTTGCCAAGAGGAACTTATAGTTTAAGCTTTCTGATATATATAAATTATTTGACTACCAGCAGTAATGTTGACTCTGGTATCTATCTATAAAAAATAGTTATTAAATGTATGAAATAAGAAATATTGTCATCTTTGGAATTAGGGAACAGCTGAATGTGGAGGAAAGAGAATATCTACTTTTATAAATAAGTGTCCTTCTGAATGAAGTTTCAGCATTTTCATGTTTTTAGATGTCTAATGGAATAAATGAACCCTACAAAATCAACCCAAGGCTATTAAGGACAGTGTTCCAACCCACATGCTTATTTTACATTGCTAACATAAGCAGTGTTGGAAGAATACAAATATAATTGTTATCAAAGCAGTGTCTTGGTTCAGAGGCCAAATTACAGAAATTATCTTAAAGGAAGAAAAGAAATCCATAACCTGTAAAAATCCTGGCCTTCTTATTTCTGACTTGCTTTATATTTTTCACTTTTCCTGCTTGTTACTTTTATTTGATGCTATTACGGAAAGCAAACTAAGCTCTCTGAATCTTACGAATTACAGTAATAGTTTTTAATGGTAGTATTCTGGTCTCATTTCTAAAACTATGAGAAAAAAAAAAGTCACATTATTTACTTCAAAAAAGGACTTCCAGTCATCCATGAGCTTGGGCATGCGGGACCAGCAGTCTGCGACACTGTAACAGAAATCATCTTTTTGCTCCTCTGGTGGCAATATTTCGACTTCAAATGGCAGCTGCCCAAAGAGGCCAGCCTCCACTGCCCCCAGAAAGGGTATGACAGCCAGGTAGTAATTCATACCTATAACAATAATTAAAAAGGAGGAGGTGTTAATCACAAGCAAATGAAATATTCCCACACAGAAAAAATGAACTCTCTCACACCAAATGCAACCGTTTCAAATTGCCACTGATACAACTGTGTTCAGCAGTGGGACATATGTACTGAAATGCACTAATGATTATATCTGTATTGATTTAGATGTGATTGTAATGTTCATTTATATACTGTCCTTTAAGAGCTTTGCATGAACTTACACTGTGCTTTAATTTACAGGAAAGGAAAAAACTACTGAAAAAAAAGTTACGCTGTCATGGACACAACAAGAAAAGTCTCTCAAATACTAATTGCAAATTAAATACAGAAAGACCAAAGGGTACTTCACAAGTATTATTTTCATTTAAAAACTCTCTTTTTTGTATCCTAGACCTATCAGAAATACAAAGGCAAATTTTACAGGAAAATAATAATTTTACTTGAAAAAAAAATATTGCATTCTATGAAAACTGGTTGCAAATTACCTCAGTTTATCTGTCTAGATTTATTGCAGACTTCCTTTGGTCTGACTCATAAATTGGAGCAGACAAATCCAGCGGGTAGGAAACTCAGGGGCAGTTCTCACCTTTGCCAAATCTTGTCTGCAGTGAGAGTGCCCATAGGGCTATTTGACATTCCTCATTTGAAAGGAGGATTTTTTATTCTTCTCTTAATTGGGTCCCCTTTGTAGAAATAAAGTTGAATAACCTTCAGTGAAGAAAAGCCTGGGAACTGGTTGTTCTCTCTTTTGGGTGGGTACCTCTGAGCTGTTATGCTGAGAAGTCATTTGCTCATACTTAGTCTCAGGGCCAGGGATGTGATTCCCAGCAGTGATGACCAAAATTATCAAAATCTGACTACCTACCATGTATCCCTGTCCTACTAATGGGAAACTGTTTTGTGCCTGAGAGGGAAGCTCTGAAGGGCAGCTGAAAGCACTCATGCAGTCTCAAAGACTTTTTGCATGTTCTTGCTGTAATAGACTAAGTCAAGACTGAATTTACACATTTTGTGGAAGCAACAAAACTGATATCAAGCAAACATGCAGTATTTAGAAGTAAGTGAAGAGCAGGAATGCAAATACTGAGAAGGTAAACATGATGGTTTCTGTTCCAGGAAGGTCCCCTGCTTGCACAGGGCTACGCAGCGATCCTTGTTATCTGTTACAGCATAGGACACTTCCCACAGAGCATCTAGTGCTATCCAACCACAGAGCTGGGAAACCAAAGCTGGAGTATCACAGTCAGCTTTGGTTTTACTCTAGATTTACATTTTAAATTTGTTCTATGCTTGTACCTTTGTTCACTTGAAGGTGTGAATGCATTTAATTGCTGGGTCACAGCCAGAAGCTTCATTCAAAGGGCATCTCAACAAAGCATTCCTGTGGCAGGGAAGGGACAGAGCTGCTCTCTCAAGCCTGCTGGCAGGTCTGGTGGAAAGGGGGACAGGACAGTACAGCAGGGAAGCTGAGGGAGCAAGGGACAGAAGTGATGGAGGGAAAACATGCTATGGGAAAGAGAACCAAGGGTGATGCAAGAACCACAAAGATTCTTGCTTGACGTTCTCACACCAAGTTTTAGTTTGAAGTGCTGGCATTTAACCTGAACAAGTCTGCTCTGGAGTAATTGAAAACTGCAAATATCTACAAATACAGATAACTGTCATGGTGTTTCCCACACATGTTTACATAAATTTTTGCAGTGTAAACATTTTTAAGGCTGCAAATTTGTTGGGTTTTTTTTTTCTCCTTCCTCAAATAAATTATCAAAATCAACTACCTTTCATTCTCTTCCACTTAGGCGTCTTACTGCAAGTTTGCAATAGAGCATGAACTAGCATGGAAATTGTAATAGAGAAGTCTAAGGAGAAGGAAGATTTAGAAATGGCCTTCTAGGACATTAATCTTATTTCGAACTTCAGTGTAATAGCATATACTTACAGGACCACCAGCTTCTTACAGATTGGCACAGGAGGTCTCCATCTTCATAGCCACAGGAAGTCATACCAGAAGGATCTGCTAACCTACCTGAGAAAATCAAATGAAATAATACACCAAATACTTCTCAAACTTCACACAAGAAATCCTACTGAGACAGAAAAAAAGTATAGGAGTAAAGCATGCAGAATTTTGCTCAAAGAAACAAAACAATTACAGTTGCTTTATTTTATAAACTACTGTTTCTAGAATAGTTCAATTTCTCAGTGCATAGCAATTTAGCAATCTGACTGTGTTTTACAGTTTCATTTGTTCCTCACTGTAAATGTATTCTGCAAATTTATGGAGTTGTTTGAAATCAGGGCATCACAGTGATATTTTTATGAAGATATAAATATACATTCACATAGAGACATAAACACATGCATAGCTGATGTATCATTTCAAATAGATACAGGGCTGATAGTGCAGGAGAGCTGCTTAAACAGCAGAATGGCACAAATTAAATGTACTAGTAATTGTCTCACCTAATTGGGTTGTGTGATACAGAATTGCTTCAGTTTAATCATGCATACAAACATGGCCTTACTGTGAAGCTAAGCATGCAAATGTTGTTGTAGCTGATTAGCAAGGTTTTCAAGCATTGTGTTGTACAAACACGCAAGACATTTCACAATTATTCATAACAGCACGTAAGGCTTATTTTATTTGAAGGATGTGACATGAAGAAACAGTGTAAGTCCTAAAAGAATGATGTACATGTACATTAAGTGGTAAGTAGGCATGTAGTGTGTCAGAAATTCTGCTTTCAGTGCATGCCGTGAAATTACCATGGTCTGGTCCAATGACTTGAGCTATTCCAGGAGCTCTCAAGCTCTGCCCTGCAGAGCACTTACTCTCTGACAAGTCAGTTGAATAAAGACAGCATAATTTCTGTCAGATTAGAACTAAACCTCATTACCAAACCAAATTTTCTGATACTTTTTGCTCAAAAGGAAGAGATGATCATGAACAATGTGCATACAAATTATCCTAATTATCCTCCCTAGACGACTGGACAGAGCTCTTGCTTTGGGGCATGCTAGCTGCTCAAACTCATGTCTTTCAGTAGCAGAGGACTGAGAGCATGAATTTGCAGTGATGAGGATTGCAGTTCAACTAGATTGAAAAAATATGATTTTTAATATTTACAGAAAGATTCTATTTTTCAAGATTCTACTTCAACGCAGGGTGCCAAAAATAAGCAGCAATAGATCACTGGTGTGCAAAGGAGATGGATAGGAATATAAAGGATAAGAAGAAAAAGAAGAGAAAATGTTCCAAAAGAATTGTACATGAAGCTTACCAAAGATTGTTAGCCTTGATGTTTTGGGAAAATTAAGTGTCCCAGGCAGTATCAGTGATGATTATAAGATATGTAGAAATTACTAGCTGCACTTACACATCCACACTCCATTTTTGTTGTCTCTGCTCCCTCCTATTCTCTGTGTTTAACATGATTGTTATTTCAGTCTTCAGGTCTACCCAAGCTAATCCGTGTCTCTGTATTGACAGTGCCTCCCCGCTGTATGTTATTGGCAACTATGTGCAGTCTCATCAGCAAGATTTCTCCACTGTTTTTTGTGGAAAGCTTGTTATTGAAAATGCTAAATGTGGTTGTTCTTATCTTGCTGATGAAGAACCCTGAGCACATCCTTCACTTAGCTGTATACTTTTCTTAGCAACACTCATCACTAAATTCTCCTTCAGGTGTTCCTTTACCAGATATGTGGTTCCCTGTTTCACTCTTACCGTGTAAAGTATCATTAAAAACATCCATTCTATTCTTTGCTTTTACAAAGAGAGGAAATGCATTTCTGGGCTTTGTTAAAACAAGACGCATCATGAATGAATGAATATATCAAGTTATCCTGACAAAACCTACCTTTGGTTCATGTAAGCTGTGCTTTCTCCCTTTTTCTATTTAGTTCTATGTCTTTGACTATGCTTTACTTTCTACTTATTCAAATATCTCGTCTACTGCTGATGTAAGAGAAACCAGTATTTTTGTGTTCTTATCCCATTTTTCCTTCTTAAATATAGGTATGACCTTTTCTGCTCTTCAGACATACAATGCCACCTGAATCTTTTTTAAAGTTTTTGCTCCTGAGTTTGTACTTCTATATGTAAAGTGGGAGTAGAGACTATGCAGTGTCCTCAGTTTGTGTAGGTAGGACTCTCAGTCTAGCTTCATCTCCCAAGTGACAATTTCTGTTTCCACTGTCTCATTCCTAACATCCATGCTGTCTCAACATCATTGTCCCTACTGTAAATTTATGCAAACTACTGATTTAATTTTATGTCCCTGAGTAGATTATTGCAAATCTTTGTACCACACTTACTAAGCAGTAGCTTCATTTGACTAAATGCTGGCAGTCTTTCTTCACCACCAGCTGCAGCACCTCTGTCTTTTTCCAAATGTACAGTTTCAGCCAAACCACCACCTCATGAAACTACAGATTACACACAATAACGAAAAAAACAGTAAGACAGATACATTTGATTATACCTTGTTACCACCAGGCACAAGTTCTTGAAAACATCATTGGCTTTTATTCCCCTATCCCTTCCCTTTTTCTGGTTGCTACAACAAGGCAAGTTCAACTCTGGCTTTGAATGGAAAGTTTCACTGACTGCTGTGTGTGAAGCAGTCTGTGAGAGAATGTATTCTCTGATAGAGCCCCCGATAAGATATTGCAGCTTTAGCCTTAAGGGACTTTTCACATGTATTTCTGTGTCTGCTTCCCTGTCATGGACAACAAGCAAACAAGAATGACTTGCCCTAGATAACAACAAGCTTTTAGGGGATTAACCATTAGAATTTGAGTAAAATTTAAAACACAACAAAACCAAATAAACAACAACAACAACCAAAGAAACCCACAACCCCACAAACAAACAAAACAACCTCAACAAACAGAATAAACTTTTACTTTTTGTAAAAAGCATGTCTAGAAAATAATGAGGCTAACTGATCCTGAAGATCAAATGGAAATAAATTCACAGAGGGAGAGAGGGATTTCCAACTATCTGTATTAGAAATGAAACTCAAGCCACCTATAGAAGATCATAACATTAGCAACCATTAATAAAAAATAAAAGCCTATTAATTCAAAATGTAAGATCCACCCTAAAGAGTTTGGGCCCTGAAATCTCTCTACTATAAACTGAAACAACTGGAATGCCTTTTCAAAGATTTCCAGCTAGCTGAAATATTGCCTATCTAAACAACAGATCTTCTGGATTCTGAGCTCTTCATATTAGGAATTTTAATAGCTATTGCTCAATAAGGCAAGGATGTTATCTTCATTCAGCATTTCTTTTTCAAATTGGCAGCTTAGCTCAGTATGTCAAAGCTTATGCTGTGTGAGGCTACGTTGGGCTTTTGAGGCAGAAACCTTGAAAAGGGAGACTCAAAACAGGTCTGATAAAATCTTGCTAATCTAGCAGTTTAAAGACATAACTCATACCTGTACGAAATTGCCACCCATGCTGCAGTGGTAATCCCCAGATAATATTGCCAATGTTTTCAGGTCCAAAGGCACTAAAATATTTGGCTGAAGATTTTAGCAAGATCTTATACACTCCTAGTCGTTCCTGATAATTCCAAGCATTGATGACAATTTTGTTATCCTTTACTGGGAAATCCAGCAGGCTTTCAGGGGTGAGATCCCACAGAGGGGGATATTCATCTTCTCCAGTGACCTTGTCTTCACTCCATGCTGCAGCAGTCACAGGACTCAGGGTAACAGTCACTATAAGAAAAGCGTGTATGCCAAAGCAGGGCCACATTGTGAAGGTTTGTGACCCAGGTGTTTGTGGCTGCAGGGTTTTTATCAGGGAAGGTGAGGGCTGGGCAAAAAAGGGTGACTCATATGCAGAGATCTCTGTTGCCCTTCCCTCTTCCCTGTGACCCTGACATGGAGTGGCCAGATTTGCACCTATGAGTAATGCCCTGCCCTCTCCATGGAATCTAGGGAGAAGCAGCAGATGTTTGAGGAATCAGTCTAATCAGAAAATGTCCAAATCTGTGCTGTACATGACATACACCCACCCTTCCAAATAACTGAGGTGCTACAATACTGATTATACAGTTGCATTATCAAACTTTTTGTTGCCATGTTTCTTACTTAACTGTTGGCTTCCCTTTCTCAGCCTAGTTCCTTCTGGTAAAAAAGGGATAGCAATGCCACAGAGCTCACCCCAGCACAAACACAAAGCAGGGCTGGGCTAGGGCTAAGGTACTCTGAGGAGGGCTCCAGGTGCTGGCAAAGTTGCAGCAGTGACATGTTGCTGGCACTGCCACTGGCACCTTTATCTTTTGGCCTTGGAAGAACTGCCTGCAGCCTTCAGGTCATACGAGTGTTGGAAGTAGCCAAATCAGCCTGTCTGCATGTCAGGCAGCACCTGTCCAGCTGTACTTTTAGTGTTGGTTTGTCTTGTGTGGAAACGGTCATCATTATAAAGTCCTAAAGTCTCCTACTAAACCTCCATGATCTTGTAGACTGCAAAGGGAATACAAAGGCCAAGCCTCCACTGACAAAAGGGGGTGCCTAAGTCACACTCCAACAAAAGTGAAACTGTCCAGCTGCCTTCATCTCACCTACTTCTAGGACTTTATAATCTTCAGCTGCTTTTTCTCAGATAAGCAATAGTTGCAAAAGAACACTCAGTAATCTAACACAAAATTTGTTATCTCTGTAGTCTTTTATTTGCATGAGAAAAATTGCAAATGCCCCTTTCCTTTGAAGTAATTCTGTGAGTTTGGGTTGGGCTTTTTGTTCCTAAAGTACCTTGAACCCTGGATAGAGTAAGTCAAAACCAGCTGCAAACTTTTGACAGTAAATTTAAAGGACATTTATCAGTTTGATTAAAAAAATTTCCATTTTCCCTGTGTATTAAGACTTTCTAGTAAATAGCATGATTTTTCAATGATCATTTATTATTTTTAGTTCCACTACTGAGAAAGAAACAAAGACTTTTGAAATACAGTGTCCAACAGAGATTAATACAAATCTGAGAACACTTTTCCTAATCATGATGCCTTGCAGAGGTTTCAAATAACCAAGTTGTCCTTTCATTAACTTTCTGTGAATGCAATTTATCTAACCTCACTGTGGACATTTAAACATTAACCTAGCTATGTATGAAGATTCCCTCTGTAGCCAAATCAGAGAATCAGGCACATCCAGAATGTAACTCATTTAAAACACACCACTGAGGGATGTTTTGCTCCTGACTGACTGTAGAGGGAGTAGAAATTACAAATTTACCTTTAGACATAGAAAAAAAAATAAATAAATAAAATCAATATTGTTTTACCTACTTTTCTGAAATAATTTCTAAACTGTATTTGGAAATAATAATTTCAGAAATGTTTTCAAAGGTGCTTCTTTTTTTTATTTTCTTGAAATAAGACATTCTATTCAATAATCCTGAGGATAAATGCTGAGAACTGCATTGATTTCAGATATAGATAGCTACACACACACAGACACACACACACACACATATATATATATTAGGCTCTAAATGAGGCAATGGGCAATAAGGCTCACCTAAAAAAGAAGGCATCAGCTAGGGCACAAGACATATGGAGAAAACCTGTGACTCTATTAAATAAAAGGCACCAAGCTCATAATTGCACTGGGGCAGAAATTTTATTTGGGAACATGAAGGAGTGAGTAAGAATGGTTGGCTTTTCTTTTTTTTACCATCACTGAAAGAAGTGTCCAAATTGGGAGCCTAAACTCTTTTCTGTAGTCAAGGGGGAGAGTTTGAATTTTCTAGTGAGAGATGTCAGCCATTTGTATTACACGAGTGATTTCATTTAAGGTAATTAAGGTAAAGAGGGTGAATAAACTTCCTCACCTTTTTTTTTTTTTT